>LQNK01002313.1:24954-67994 GCA_001586405.1 Phoebis sennae | reverse complement strand
AGTCTCCCGTGACCACGCTCGCTGTAAAGTGCTCGAAACGTCGGGTTAAATAATAATGTAAAATAATGTATAATAAACCGCGTTTAAAATCCTTTAAAAAGTATTTTATTTAAAATGAAAAAGATTTATCAACAATTTCCGAAAATTTGCTTGAATCACCCGGGAATCTGCCAAAATAACTTTTAAAATTACACCAATTACTTTTATTGCATTAATTGTCAATTATAAGTATTAAATCTGTAACAACGTTGATAAATCAAATTAAAGGTAAGGGATCGGAAATATTTAAATGCGCTTATCTTTTTCATCAAAAATAAAGGAATGTTTTCTACACACATGTTTATGTATTGATTTGATTTGATTTGTAAAACTTACCGAACTCTCATACAACGCAGCCAGTCTGTCTTCTGATTTCACTCCCCTCTTACTCCTCAAGAGTAAATATATCCTTTTCAAATCCGTACAAGAATAAAGAAGCTTTTCTACCAGAACCTTTCCCATAAAACCTAAAAAAAAAACATTATACGTGATCATCATCAATTTTAAAACCACATTACAAAAGTCTCTATTCAACACCATTAAAAATTACCAAAACAGAAATGTACATTGGAAATAAGTAGAAAATTGGGCCTTTTCACAAAATCTTGTTGTACTATGAAAGACATGGACATAAGTACTACTCACAAAGCATACACAATAATATAACGCATTATAGATAGAATGAACAGAAACAAAGTTGTTGTTGATCTGGTTATAAGTACTTTTAACTTTCTCGGCCTACGTTATACTTTCTAAAAAAGCTAAACTAGAATGAGATGGAGTGGTGGACTATTATAAGGTTATATCACAAAATAAATAGTACAAAAGTCAAAATTCACACTAAGCGCGCTCAAGCATTTGTGGTTATATGGTGGTTTGTGGATACGGCCGGGTCCTATTTTAGGACCTTATTTGTTTCTGATACATGTTCATCCTCTACCATGTAAAATATTTGCTTTACGTACAAAAAGATAAAAACTAGACAAAATGTTGATTATACTTATGAAATTGTTTAATTTGCTGATGTTTTGTCAATTATTTTTTAAGTTACAAATAATTTTGACAAAGTAACTATTTATATTAACGTATATTAATTTAAGAAACAAGTCAATTTATTTCGTTATTACTGAGAATAAGACAAGACTGATATTACGAATGTTAAGAACTGATGTAACAATATTTTAAATAGTAAAAAACTTACCAGAACCTCCAGTTATAAAAATCGTCTTCCCTTTGTAATACTTCTTGATGCTCGGGACATCTTGCAAGTCACGATCCTCCAAAAACGTCATTATAACTAGAACAATACAAAATTGTAAAAACAGAAGAAACATTGTTAAAAAATTTGTGATATTAATAATGTACATGTATTAAATTTTATTGAGGTATAATATTCTCTTCTAGTTAAAATGCTACATTATTGGTTAGTAATAGAGTACCTTCGAATAATCAAAACTATTTAGGAGGCCACACATTCTTCTACATTCCGAGAACTGGGACCATTTTTGGGGGAGGTGGTTGAGACAAGCTAAGCAAGCCTCTCCTATTATACCCCGATATGGAACTGTAGACTTGGCTGGTGAGTAGCGTAGCAGAACTCGAGCTGATCTGCTGGATCGGTCCAGCAGATCAGCTCGAGTTTCACAGGGAGATAGCTTAGGACCAGGAGAATGACATAAGGTAACTGTGTCATTTCAGGAAAACGAATTATTGATACGACAACAGCAGAGGATGTAACACTGTTATTCTTTCAGAACCAAAAATTTGGCCTATAAGTTATAATCCCATAAAAACCCTATTCTATATTCCTTTTATAGATATCATTGTTGTTAAAAACTTTCTTACCTTAAATTTTAAAAAGAACTATTTCTTTAACACTGCTCTTCGGGTGAACTGTGAGGACTAGCAGAAATCCATTATATATAAATTTGCGAAAATTTTGCGTATGCAAGTAATATATTTAATTATGCAAGTCAAATAGTATATTAAATAGTATAATATATTCAAAATAATTGCTAATATCTTATTTCCTGAATAATGTGTCAAAAGAAAATTCTATTTTCGGTTCGTTAAGAATTCATTTTATTTAAATTAATTAATTTATTTAAATGTTTTGGTTCAAAATATTTGATGGTTAGAATAGTAAGTACGTAGAATAACGTTGTCTATATCTATACATATAATAAATCAGTATCCAGACGATTTCTGTCCATTGAATATTTTTTTAAAGATACAATTGTGGCTTACCCCTGCGGCGACGGTACATGCGTCGCCATCCTCTACCCGTGGGTGTCGTAACAGGCAACAGGGGTAAGTCTGCTGGGCAGTATTGCAATATGTTTCGTGTGGTGAGCGGAGGCTTGGAGGCCTATATTCCTATCCCATTACTCTCCCATCCTGTTTTAGTCCTCTTCCAACTTCCCATCATTAATCTCCTTATCCCTTCCCCTTCCTTCAAGTCGGCGAGGCATCTGCGACACTTTAATATGAAAAAATCTTTATTGTTACTAAAGCATATACATAAATTATACAGTATACTAGTCTCCCCACTAGAATTCCCTGTGTTGTGGTGAATAGTCTCTTTCATCTATTTAAACTAAAATTATATAAGCTAAAATAATAATGTACGTTATTGTTTTAGCATAATAATTATACTTTCTGGTTATGTTTGTGATATGAATATTCGTAAAAGTACAGGAGTGAATGAGAGAGTGTTTAGAAGTGAGCTATGAAGTTATTTCAACGGTCAGATGAAATTTTCATTATTATCATAGGCCATACCATAAAGGAAAGTCTTAATTTACTTTTTATATTTACTTTTGGTTTTATGTAAGATATATATTATACGATAGATGTTTCATATATAAGGTGTAACATAGCGTTTCATTTGTTTACAGGACATTCGGAACATGTACCTAAATACGTAAAAACAATGAAAACGGTCGGTGAGGCTTTGTTAGTTTAATATGATTATTAATGTCGCACTCGTAAAAAAGATATCAGTTGTGTAGCTACAGTGTGGGATGCTTCAGGATGTCCGTTGTGAACGCTCTATGAGCTGCACCCCACTGCAATACAGTAATTGATTATTGATTCGCATAGGATTCGAAGTGATTTGATCCATTCTTTTAAAGAAGTTTTCTTAGACGACCGGAGACAAAGAATTTGACATTTATTCACCATGATCTCTAAGTTTTCGAATATTTTGCGCTTCTTCGTATGTTGGGCAAGCGCAATTGCTACTTTTCGTTATACAGGAGTGAAATTTAATTGTAACACGATTTGTACAGGAATTTCTTTTACTAATGCTGAACTCTATGTCTTTAGTTTTTCAGCGTCAAGCAAGTTTCGATCCAGCCACTCAGACTTGGATGATTCCAATGTTTGCGGCTTCATAGGGTTCCTCAGAGATTCTATTGTAAATCTCATCTCATTGTCAGCATAGGTGAATATTTTAGATTTAAGTAAATGCAATGAGACACTATTGATATAGAGGATGAACAGAGTCGGTGCTAGCACACTTCCTTGTGAAACGCCGAAGTTTATTGAAGCATAGCTACTGTATTCGTCTCCTATGTGTGTTTTTTGCCTGCGTTCAGTGAGATGAGATTTAAGCCACTCTAGAGGAGAGCCCCTAATACCAAAAGCTACCCATTTTTTTATAGAATGCATCTAGACACTGTGTCATAAGCTTTCGCTAGGTCTAAGAGCACTCCAATGCATTTATAGTCATCATTAAATTTAGAAGTGATAAAATCAATTAGATTGGTTGCTGCATCCTCTGCTGAATTTTGGCTACGAATGATTATCTGATATTAATAGAGGTTTTTCTAGACATTTGAGCAGCCTAGAATTCATAATTTAATCTTTGGTCTTGTAGATGTTCATGCGTTGCGGTCAGTTACTTAACATCAAGTGAAAAGCATGCTCTGCTTGTCTGCCTTAACATAAACAAATTGGTATGCAATATGTGTGTTTATAGACCCCAAAACTGAGGTTAGAATGGTTTCCTGTTTATCGGTTGTCTTTGTGATGTTGATAATATTTTATATGCTGATTGGGTTTGATTTATAGGCTTTACATTTTATTTGAAAAACATAATTGTTATTATCTTCCTATTTAAGCTGTAACAACAACATTAAAGTGGGGATAATAAAAATTTCATGCCTGGTTCTATTAGGTTGAGGTTTTATACGTCACTTTTTAAGTTTACCCCCCGTTTTGAAAATATGGGGGATAAAGACACATTTAACTGTACTAGAAATTAATATGATATGCGCAAAGTAATATGCATGCACAATAAATAAGTATATTTTTAATAGTGTGTATATTTTACGTTCATTAGATTTCGACATATGAGTACTTTCTAAGGGAGCTGTAGGTATCAAGATGCTTACTAAACTAAAACAAAAATTCATGCACTTCTTATTTTAATTAGAATTTATTTACTTTTAAAATAAGGCGCCAATTACGTATGCTTTTATATTTTGAATGTTTTTCTCTAGCTCATAAATTTACTACTGGGTGCGGCGTGTATTGCTTTTTTTGTATGTAATAAAGATTATTGTCAATCTTATATGAATGTACTTAATGTCGCTTGTAGAGGTAAAGATAAGTAGCAGTCTCACTTACAGAGGTCCATGAAGGAAAAACGACACTCTCTATTAGCGAGAAACAGAAAGCTTTATAAAGCTTCCTGTGTCGGTTTTGGAAGCTTAAAATGACGGGACCCTATTACTCTCACTTATAACGTTTTTTCAATTATCCAGTTATCCAGGTCTAGTGTAATAAAATAGTAACCAAACCATTTCTGTACATTTAATAAGAGTAGTTGCTAAGCAACATTTATGTTTATAGACCTCAAAACCATGCAAACTTAAACTTAACTTTAATCTTACTGAACTCGCGTTAAATTAAGGGTCTATAAAAAATGAATAAATACATATTCCTGTAGTGCTATTGCGTATCTTCTTAACACTGAAAGTGTAGATCACTTTGCAAAGTGACCAACAATCAATTGTCAAACTACCGTTTTCGTATGGGCTATAAACAGTGTCCAACAAAAATGACGTCATGAGCCACCGAATCAATTTAATCGACGCCGTAACTCATTTTGACAGATGTTTTTGTATCGATAATTTAAAGTTGTTTTCACTTCTTTATACGGTGTTTTCAAATTACCCGTAGAATATCGTTGATTATTGTGCTATTCAAATGCAAAGATCATGGACTGCGTTAAACACCGTAATGTAATGTAAAAATCTGTTGATTTTTCGTTGACATCAAATTCTGGCGTACAGGAACAATGCAATGTACCATGTCAACAAAGATACGCAATAGCCCTGCTGGATATTTAAAACAACGCCATCTAGTTCCAAACTAATCAAAGCTTGTGACCCAATGTAATTCAATGAATGATTTTTTTCATAAGATAAGGATGAGGAATAAGGGAAAGGTCCTCTAAATAAAGGACTAATTAAAACTAAAATTGGATCGCTCACCAATTTTTTATTCATAAAAATTGGCTAATAAGCATTATTTTAAAAATAAAACCACTAAATGTTAACCTCCTCCTTTCATTGCAGTCTGTTAAGAATATGATCTTAGAACCGTCAAAATTTTCAGAAGCTGGTTATAATTTATAACGTTACAGGCACATTATAAACATTGATGACATTATTACAAATTATACATTTTTCACAATTGACTAGAAATTATTCTTTATTCATCATCATATACTAATTTAGCTATGTAAATCCGGGCTTATGGAATTTAAGTTAATTTAACATTTAAAATAAATCAAATCGTGCCAGCAATTTCGCAACCAAATAAACAAACAATAAAATTATAACTGGAAGATACGAGTGAGACAGTATTATATTCCCCTCTCAATTTCCTTGGAAAAATATCTTTGCACGAAGTCCGTGTTCCACATCCACCAAGCCAGGAAAATTAAGAGCAGGCCACGAAATATTGTTTGAAATATTTGCAATCTGTAAGAAGAACAATAGTTAAGGAAATAAGCAACAAAAAAGAGAAAATAAGTGTAAATACGTAAACGCAATCTAAAAATCCGTATAGTAATAGGTGGTGCAGTTACAAATTATTATCATTTGTAACTGCACCGCCTATCACTATTACTCTTATAAGCTTCCTTTATATGGGTGGCCTGGCAGAGATCGCTGTTAGCGATAAGGCCGCCCTCTGTACATTATAATTGTCACTGTTGTTTTAAGTGCCTCTTTATAATGGTGTACATTAAATAATTTTTGTTTGTTTCTTTGGTGTCTTTTAAAATCCCCAAAGATAGCCGGTGAATGACCTTTATTTTTTTCATGACGTTTTCCGTCATTCACGAGTGAATATTGTCATACACCATGACGGCTTGGCGAATGTTTATTAGAAGCGAAATTATGATGCCTGCCTCATTGATATAGAAAAATAATGATGTGAGGATTCAGAAGTTTGAAGAGTTGAACTACGCTTGGTGCGTTGTATTTTCTTGTGTTTTAATGCGAGTACTTTCCATATTAAATAAAATACTCCTAATAGGATTTAAAGAGGAAATGTCGGGATAATAATTATGTAAAATAATGTATAATAAACTGCGTTTAAAAGCCTTTAAAAGTTATTATTACCTTTTTAGATGAATTCTGGCTTTTGGAATATCTTCATCTTTTTCACCCATTATGTATTTCCTACTGCCGTATGTGGTGTTTTTTATAAGTTTTTCTTTATCTATTGCCGCCATGTTATCATAGAACTCAGCTATATTAACCTCTTTCATGGTGTTTATCAGATGTACATAGTTGTCATTGCAAAATGTCCACGTTTGCATTGTAATGTATTCTAGAGCTATTTGTACAGAATATATTTGTCGCTGAGTCTTTGTTAGTCTGTAATTTCAAAAATTGTATAATAAAAACACAGTGGGCTTAGACAGTTAGAGAATAAAAGGCAGATGGAGTGCGCCGAAGTCTCAAGTGATGCAGAAAAGCTAATATAAAATTCAAAAGCAAATACGAAAATATTTGTCTAGTTTGACATGTCTAAGGTGCGCACGTGTACGAACGAGTAGTTAGCGTCACTCGAGTCCTCGGCACACTCCATCTGCCTTTTAATCTCTAATCTGTGAATAAAGGACAAAATTTAGAAAGGATCTGTAAGTCATGTTTTAACTTTACTTTGTAAAGCTTAAATACATTCCACTATATAGATATATTAAATTTGAACATTAGTTTAAAATACATGGAATAACTATGAATTTTATGTGTGAAATACATGTGTCTAAATTCGAAGTGTAATTTAATTCTAAATTAAGAATTCAATTTAACTTATTACCTTATTACTTCATCGGTTTACTAGAACTTATAGGATCAATTCTTTATATTTACTAGATTTAATATTGTCGGCAATATTTTGCGATTTCATGTTATAACAAGTTCTGTGTGTCATCTTTCTATGCAAATTTCACTTATTAGTTGTTAGCTGTCATCAAATTCCTATAAACGAGTAGGCACGTTCAGTATCTGGTGCTCGGACGTCTTATTGACGTCACGACCCATCTTCCCTCACTTTGCTAATAGTCAACTAGCTGTGAATTGTTGTTAAGTGACTAGTTCTATAATTGGCCAGTTGTATAGAAACACAGTACATTTCTATTTTATTCGACATAATTTTACATAGCCCCTGTATTAGTTTATAACAATATTGTACTTACAGTGGTTTCTTCTTCAACAATATTAATATAGCATCTAAGATTAAAGCTGGGATTAGCTGTTCGAAAATTACCTGGAAATTAAAAAAAATACATTAAAAATATATTTACATTGAAACTTAGTTATTTCATACCGATTGTTGTATATCTATACATATAATAAAACAGTAACGAGACCATTTCTGTACATATAATATTTTTTTAATTTATAATTTTAATATTATCTTACCCCTGTGGCGACGGTACATATGTCGTCACCCCATTTCTACACGTGGGTGTCGTAAGAGGCGACAGGGGGTAAATCTGCTGCAAACTATCTTCAGCAATAAAAGAGTGGGAATCGAGCATTGCACGATTTGGCCAAGCTCGCACCGGTGTAGTTACCACCCCCCAGCAGAAGCACCCGGCCGTCTGGGGAAACGACCGGGTTATGTCGGACTTGCACCGACTAAAACCCCTCGATGTTTCTTCACACACCTTGTGGATCCTGTTCTACTCCTCTCCCAACTTCCCATCATTAATCCTCTCCTTAACCCCTCCCTTTCCTACGAGCTGGCAAGGCATTTGCAATTCTTCTTGTATGATCACCCTGTTTGTATGAGCGTCAATCACGTAAAATTACTGGGCTGATTTTGATAATATGCTGATAGACTAATATTGGGTTCAACTTATTGACTACGAAAAAAGAAGAAAGACGGTCATTTTTATTTTTAACCGACGTTCAAAAAAAAGGAGGAGTTTCTCAATTTGACCTATTTTTTATGTATGTTTCCGCATATATCCGGGATTTATGGACCGATTCTTTTTGCGTTCGAATGAGTAAAGTGTCAGTGTGGTCCCATAGAAATTTGATTCAAGTCTGATCATCCATGTGGAACATATTCCTGGCAACTCGAAAATCAACAGAATTAGTAAACATGGAAAGCCATGAAATTCTAACTCTGAGACTGAATTAACTAACTATGATATGATAACCCTTCACAGGTCACTGAAAATGGAAAAATAATAATAACTTTCTTCCTGGTTTATCCACGGGGTGTGGCCTAGCTCTGTACATTGACAAGGTAATTTTAGACAATTGAGTGCCAGTATGGTATATTCTTTTACCCCTCCGAAAATAGCTTTAACCAATAAGTAAAAAGTATTTAAAAGGTTTAGATACAATAACAAACACATTCAAACGAAAACACTTTATTGGACAATAAAATCTATAACAAACAATTTCGGTAATTATACAGTTGAATAAAAATGCGTATAAAAGGATTTTAAACCGCTTTTTGAATATTTTATAGCGAGGGTAGTCATGGGGAAACGTCGGGTTTAATATGGAGTACTAAACCGCGTTTAAAATCTGTTAAAAAGCATTTTTAATTCAATGTTGTTGAAAAGATCTTTAATATTTATATAATATTTTTTGTACAAAATCCGTATTCCAGATCCACCAAACAACAAAAGTGTAGAAAAGACCATGTATTATTTGCTGTGCGATTTTTAACCTGTAAGAAAAAAAAACCTTTTGTGAAGTATTAGTACTAGCCTCAATCTAGCGGTTGAGTCTTTGACTACAGATGGGGTCAAGGGTTCGAATCCTGGGAAGTGCCAAAAAAATTTATTCAGGTATTTTGGAAAAAAAATCTCAGTAACAGCCGTGAGTCAGGAAAGTTGACAGTGTTGGTACACCCTGTACGTGGATATTTTTTTAAGGTATTTGAAACATTCGAGGTTATTATTAATGGGCATTAACGTTTAATTGACTCTAGTACTTTCCATATTAAATAAAATACTTTTTGAAGGATTTTTGACGCGGTTTATTATACATTATTTTACATTATTATTGACCAGTGACTACGCTCGCCGTGAAGTGTTCGAAACGTCGGACAAAAATGTATTTTATTATCCGCGTTTAAAATCCTTTAAAAAATATTTTATTTTAATTAACTATCAAATCAAATCTTATAAACCGAACTAATAAAAAAAATCACACCTCTCATAATGCGCCTTCGCCTTTGGTATATCTTCATCTTTTTCATGCAAAATATACTTCCTACCACCATACGTAGACGTTTTCATATACTCCAGCTGGTCTATATTCTCGATATCATAATAAAACTCATTTCTGTCAACCTCCTTCAACGATTCCCGAAGGCTGATGAAGTTGTCGTTGCAAAACGTCCATTGCTGGATGGTGTAGTATTGCAGGGCTATTTGGACTGAATAAATGCGTCGTTGTATTTTCGTCAAGCTGAAATTTTCGAGCCATTGTAGTAGATATTGTTATAATAGAGGGGCTACGTAAAATTATGTCGAATGTAATAGAAATATACTGTGATTCTACACAACTGGGCAGTTATAGGACTAGTCAGTTAACAACAAATCACAGCTAGTAATAACGACTATTAACAAAGTGAGGGTAGATGAATCGTAACGTCAATAAGATGTTCGAGCACCAACACGTTACACACAATCGGTACCAATGCGCGCAGATACCGAACGCACTTACTCTTTTATAGATGTTTGATAATAACAAGTTACATTTGCTTAGAAAGATGAAATATAGAACTTATTAAATTCAAATTCAACATATTTTATTTCAGATGAATCTATATTTTTAACAAAAATATAGTTATCAAAATATTACACAAAATAAAACATGAAACCAATAATTTAAAAAGATTTTGTACATACGGAAAATTTACGAATTTTATTTAATTTATACTTACAGTGGTTTTTTGCCCAATAATAATAATATTGTATCAACGAATAAGGCTGGCAATAAATGTTCGAAAAATACCTGAAATAAAAGAGACAATTAAAACATATTATTATACAATTGAAGTTTATAGTTATTTATTTATTTACTGACTGTGTTCCGCGGCTTCGCCTGCGTATATAGCCCGTTCCCGTGGGATTTCCGGGATTAAAGATATTTTATATCATTCTCTTGGTCCTAAGCTATTTCCCTACGAATTTTCCGCCGAAATCCGGGATAAATATGGACTATATGTTATTCTGGATCCTTACCCGAATATATACCAAGTTTCATTACAATCGGCTGTGTAGTTTTTGGTTGAAAGAGTAACATACATCCACACAAGCTTTTGTATTTAGAATATTTATTAAATAAGATTAGGAGGGTTAATAGGATAGGATGATCCAAACCTTTAAACTTTTCGTGGCTAAAATAGTTAATATCCGTCTAATAGAAAACAGACCTGCCTTCCGAATCGTAATACCGAATACATTTTTTAAATTCGCATCCCTTTTCACGCCGCAATTCACATAGCCGGTAGCTGTGGCCACCTTGATACATTGTCTTTCATTTGTTTTCATCCATCGCATACCATGGATTCGAATTATTAATAATTGAACTTAACAATTGTAATGACTGTGTATATTGTATTGTATTTTCTTTATCAAATGTATACTACTTATAATTTTGCACGCCCCTTATCGGGCAGAACACGTATGTTACTCTTAATATTGTTTGCCACCTTTGTACTCATGTTAAAGCAAATAAATAACTTTGCATCGTGTTTATCTGTGGCTGAGCGGTAAGGCGCTTCGTTAAACAGTAACTTACGCTCATGTTATATACAAATCTAGAGCTGGTGATTGTCCCCGAGCAGACCCAAAAAACATTATTCAGGGGCGTCTCGTTTAACACTTCAAAGCCAAATTGCCGTATCTCTTGAAACGTGATATTGTTCAGAGACCCTGAACAAGCGTTGTAGATCGGTATGTCATCTGTATGTTCCAATCTGTAAAAAAAATTTTTTTAATAAGTCGTTTTCACTTATTTTTTAAGTCTGCCTTCAAAATAAAAAATAAATGTATAAGCATTGATTGTACTGAAAATATTTTTCGACTATGTGATTTAAAAAACGAGAGTTAAAGCTTTCAATAAACAAGCGAAAATATTTTATTTAACATTATATTATAGACGCAAACAGTGTGCGAGCGAAATGTCAATACATGCACCGCCATTTCTAATCACATTTACTAAAAAATTGAATTATACTAACTTTTTAGTCCCTCGAATCCAAGCCGCAACAATGAAATTCTTAATAGCGACATCTACTGGTATATAATCTGATATTAAATCTGGTTTTGTGTACACAGTACGCAGTATACCTGAAAATATTAATTAAATTATAAATTACGTAATAATAATGGCCTCCCCAACCGCAGGAGATATTATAGTGCACAAATATGTGCGCAAACACAGGTGCACTCTCTATTCCTCAATGGTAACCCGATGGTGCGGCAGACCGACACGTCCGGAGATTGATCAGGCGCAAGACCGACGGCTTGACGTGCTCTCCGCGGCACGGGGGTGTTCCGACACCGCCAACCTCCAGGCTCAGGGGTACTAAGACTTTTTTGTTAGTATATTTTGTATTAAAAATCTCAATATTATTACTTCGTTCATAGTATGGGAACTAGATAATTGATAGATATACTTTTTTTTTGTAAATACTATTGAGTCGTCGATGTTTCATAATCAGAAAGTTGACAAAAAGTATCATAAGCAGCTAGGTCAAAATTTTCTTACCTTTTGCTGTAGCAATCATTAATCCGACAGGGCCATTTAAGTTATCATTCCACCCGGGAATTGGTTCCGTATAACACGATATCACTGAAAAGAAATAGAATAAATTTTTGACAAGATTTATTTGGCTTTGACAAGATTTATTTAGCTTTAGGTAACTTCTTAGAATACGGGTGTTAGACTATTACAAGGTATCCTATCATCTAAGCCAGCTACTAGGTAGAAATAGGGTGGCGACACACCCGTTGACAAACATCGGAGTCTTAGTAATAGAGTCCCGCTTTCACCGTTCAGGTACGGAACGTTAAAAATAGTCATTACCGATAGATGGTCGCAGTATTACAGCTGGTAGGTTTCCCCTATTCTCATACACCACATGCTCTGCCAACTGTTTCGTGAAGACGTAGGTGTTCGGCAGCTCGCCGAGGTACCTAATCGTAAAATAACTTTGATTATCCAAATAAATATTCAGGAATAATATTATTGTTGTTAAAATAATCTTTGATTAAACTTCATTTATTGGTATCATAATACTAAGTTATGTTTGTATTACTTTCCATTTTGAATATAAAAAAAATCTCTTTAAAGGATTTGACAAGTCGGTTTAAATGATAATGTAAAAAAAATGTAATAAACCGCGTTTAAAATCATTCAAATAGTATTTTATTCAATTAATGGTCATCAAATCGAAATAGCCAATGTTAATTTTTTGAGGATTTTCAAGTAACTAAAATAGTTTTCAGGTTTTTACAATGAAAAATATCATGACGCAGTCTAGTATGGTAATATAATATCTGTAAGCCAGTCTACCAAAATAAACCAAAACATCGTTTCATAATAATTTAAATAATAAATAGTTAATTAATAATAAATAATAATAATTTGAAAACATTCTTTTTTTGGAGACCAGTTTAAAAAATAACAGCATTAATGTATATTTAAAATGTCCTTACTTCGGTGTTAAAATTTTCAAAGTCTCCGGGTCGATTTTCTCACATATAGCAATAGTCTCCCTCCAGTCAGCGTGGGGGGGATACATGAGCTCCTCAATCGTCTCCCTGTTGGTGTTAGAGTAGCTGGTGGACACGTGGATGAGACTCTGAAAATATTCGAGTGGAAAGAGATTAAGAACGGAAGAAAGAAAACAATTTTATAATGATCGAACATAATTACTTATTATTTTTCCTTTTTTAGTGTCAATTTAGTCACAATTCAGTCTCAGAGTTAGAGTTTAATGGGAATATACATCATTAAACCTTAACCGCAGAGCTTACTCTATTGATTTTTGATGTGTTCCCTGGCATATCTTCCACATGGATGATCAGACTTGAACTAAATTTTATATGGGACCACGTTGACACTCTGCTCTTTCGGATGCAAAAAGAATTTTCCAAATCCGTCCATAAATGCCGGAGATAAGCTTTAACATACATAAAAATACGCTCGAATTGAGAACCTCCTTCTTTTTTTGAAAGTCGATTAAAAATAAACCTATACATATAAAACTTAAAGGTGACTGACTGACATAGTGATCTATCATTACACCGCCCACACTAGATGGATCGGGTTGAAATTCGGCTGCAGGTAGATGTTATGACTACGCTAAGAAGGGATTTTGACCAAAACAGATATATTCAGGTGAAACCGCGGGGCACAGTTAGTGTTAATATAAACTTAAAATTTTCGTGTTTGTACAATACTCCTTTGTAAAATATATACTTATATCATAGAGAGCAAACATTTGTGTTTTTGTGTGTATGTTTGTAATGTTTTCACACAAAAACCACCTGGACCTACTTCAAAAATTATTTCCCGTTAGAAAGCTACATCTTTACTGAGTGATATAGACTATTTTTTATTTTTATTTGTTAAGGATCACAAAATGACTGTGACACAACAAACTTACGTCTAAGGTACAATACAATCAAGTTTATAATATAATCTATATAATATGTAACAATTATTTTTTAATATACTCACTTCCAAATGACGCATTTCTTTGGCCAATTCCACCAATTCTCTGGTGCCTCGCAGATTTAATTTTGCTGCGAAGTCTAATGTGTCATTGAACCTGAAAACAATACAATTTGGGGGTCAAGACTTTTGGTCCTAACTGTAACCAAGGCTTGGTCCAAACTGTAACCAGAGCTTGGCCCAAACTGCCTTATTAATATAAAATTGCTTCAATGCAGCAACCACTAGACCAACGAGGCAGTCAGGCAATACAGATTGAGAGATCTCGCCAAAAAAAAGATTTTTCTAAAAAAGTCTTAATAACAGCCCTAAGTCTGGAAGTTGGCGATTTTGAAACATCTCCGTGTCTCGTAGAGCACGTGAAGCCGTCGGTCCTGCGCCTGATCTCTCTCCGGTCGTGTCGGTCTGCCCCCATCGGGCTATTAGAGTAATGGAATAGAGAGTGCACCTGTGCTTGCGCACATACTTATGCACTGCAATATCTCCTGCGTACCTGGCTGGTCGCTTTTAAGATTAGCCATCATAACCGCCATCGGTCGGGGAGGCATTGTTATCTGTGTTGTGGTGATGGTGTTTTTCAAAATAATAACTTTCTTTCTTTTACCTGACACTAGCAGCCACGTGGAAAACAATATTTGATCGATTTACAAGTAATGTTCTATCTTCGTCCGAGAGCCCTGAAAATAATACATTATAATGTTTCTTGCGTATTTCAAAGTCTAATTATTTTTTAACCAATACCCAAAAGCCAGCTTCAAATTTCATTTATAGGTATAATATTGTTATAGATTTACATATTCTTATATTCCTCTTCATCTTATATAAAATATGTAATATGTATATGTAATAAACCGCGTTTAAAATCCTTTAAAAAGTATTTTATTTAATACAGATATATTTATTTAGTTCTTACAAATGAAATAATCTTTATTTATTAATTTATTTATTTAAATACAGAAATTGGATTAGGGCCTATATTAAGTAAAGCCTGTAATTTAGAGTCCATAACATAATATTTTAGAATATACCACCTTTGTATTTCATTGAGAATACATTCAATTCAAAATTATATATAAATAAATACATCACCAACCCATTCCTAGTTCAGAAATGTCACCGGCCACATAAAATACTTTAGCTTCAAATACACCAGGTTTTTCTTTGCGCAGTCGATCGAAACACTGAAAAATATTATTTTAAATAAGCATTGTAAAATATAAATATTAGTACTAGTAACAGTGAATGAAAAAGCTATAATTTTTTTAAATTTTAAAATTTCAAAAATTCGTTCTATAGTTAGTTAGTGAGACATGGTTATATAAATAAATAGATATATTAAGTTGTTAGTAATTATTTTTCGTCATAAAAAGTTTAATACCTCTTGAGATATTAACATTATAGAAATATTTTTTACTAGCTGGGCTCCACGGTTTCACCCGCGTCTCTATTCCATTACTATAGGATTTTCGGGATAAAAACTATCCTTTGTCATTCGGTCAAATTGGTTTTGTAGTTTCAGAGCCAATTCAATACAAACAAACAAATCTTTCCTATTTATAATATTCTAGTATAGATAAAGAATAATTTTTGTTTTTTTATTAACTTACAGAACTGTGATATAAAGCTGCCAATCTTTCTTCGGATTGTACTCCCTTCTTACTCCTCAGCAGTACATATATCCTCTCCAGATCCGTGCAGGAGTATAGAAGCTTTTCTATCAGTACTTTACCCATGAATCCTGAAAAATCCCAAAGAAAGATTGTATATGTGACAAAACTATAGGCTCTCTCAATGTTGATTTCCAAACTTTAGATATATACTTTAGAATATGTGTGTCACCACCCCATTTCTACCCGTGGATGTCGTAAGAGGCGACAGAGGGTAATTCTGCTGCATAACATCTTCAGCAATAAAAGAGTGGGAGCCGAGCATTGCAGGATTGGGCCAAGTAACTACCACTCCCCAACGGAAGATAAGCATGAAGCAGTATTGTACTGTTTCGTACGGTGAGTGGCGTAGGCCTGTCCGTATTCCCACCCCTTCCTTCAACGCAAGGCATCTGCGACACTTTGCTATTGTAGATGTTCATGGGCTGCGGTCAGTCACTTAACATCAGGTGGACCGCATGCTCCGCTTGCTCGCTATTTACCAAACGTTATCAAACATACTTTTTATTTTGACTTTGTTTAAAATACGACATTGTTACAACAGTATCCTACTAAAATTATAAATTTGGCTGTTTGCTTGCCACTACCAATTTTTGGACGGATTTTGATGAAATTTCCTATATAAATAGTCTATTATCTGTTTAGGTTATAGGATATGTTTTGAACTGCAAAATATACCCTGAAATTTACACGAGCGAAGTTGTGGGCAAGTAACGTAACAACTAGTAACGTAATTAGCTGGTATTTAGGTACAATACCTTTAAATGTAAAATGATAAATAAAAGGTTAACTATAAACATTGCACTTTGTAAAACACTAGAATTTGCAATTCAATTATGCAAATTATTTGAGAAATACTATACTATATTAAATACGTTACTAATGCCTAACGTCGCATATTTATTAACCAACTAGCTGAGCTCCGCGGTTTCACCCGCGTATATATTCAGTTCCCGTAGAAATTTCGAGATCAAAGAATCTCTGTACAAAATTTCATCCAACTCGGTCCTGTAGTTTCGGAGTTCAATAAAAACAATCAAATCTTTCCTCTTTATAATATTAGTATAGACTTGCCGTGTCCTGCCGTTTTACCCGCGTATATCTCCTGCTGTGGTGGAATTTCCGGGATAAAAGTTATACGATGTTCTTTCATGGGTTTCAATCTGTATAAAATTTCACTGAAATCGGTTCAGCCGTTTAGAGGCCTGTCGCAGCCAGTACTATGCATTCCCAATACAGATCACATCAGATACAACAATGCCCAGGGCCCGGTCTATTGTGCCGGAGGGTGTGGGTTCCATCCATACGAGTAGAAAATTATGATGTGATGAACATTGTAATGTTTTACTGTCTGGGTGTTTATTTCTATAGTGTGTATGTATTTACAAAGTATGTTTAAGTATGTCTATCAGTTATCCAGTTTCCATAGTACATGCTTTGCTTAGTTTGTGACTAGATGGCGTTGAATTAAATGAAGCCCAGTATTTCTCACGAAAGCAGGCTGTGGGACTCTAGATTAATATAAAAAATTACCAGAACCGCCCGTGACAAAAATCGTCTTTCCTCTATAATACTCCTTGATGCTCGGAACATCATCCAGGTCGCGTTCCTCCAGGAATGTCATTTTTACTGAAATTATGTCAAAAATAAAAACATTAGTTATTTTACTGTATTCTTAAATAAATCCTAATTCTCACTAGTTAATAAATAAAAACCAATTTCCATTCGTTAGTCTCGTCAAAACGGCTGAACCGATTTGACTAATTTTAAATCTCGAAATATTCGGAGAGGTCCCGAGAAGGTTTAAACGGTGAGAAAATATGAAGAACAAAATGACGCGTTTAAAACCTTTAAAAGTATTTTATTTAAAATGGAAAGTACTCGCGTTAAAACAAACACAAGATTATACTAAATAAAAAGAAATTGTGAATAGAATAGTTAAAACCTCAATTATATTTTTCCATACAAATAGTTCGTGCCTGTGAAATACATCACGTTCGAAAATGGCGGTATAGATTTCGCTAAGTCAGCTAGCCAGAAAATAAAAAACCTTAGATATGCGGTAATATACAATGAATAAATAAAATAAATAAATATTCCTGGACATTTAACACAACGCCATCTAGTCCCAAACTAAGTAAAGCTTGTACTATGGAACCTAGATAACTGATAGACATACTTAAACATTTTTTTGTCAATACATACACACTATAGAAATAAACACCCAGACAGTAAAACATTACAATGTTCATCACATCATAATTTTCTACTCGTGGGGATCGAACCCACACCCTCCGGCGCAATGGACCGTTGCTGAACCACTGCGCCAATCGGGTCAAATTTATGGTAATATACGTAAAAAATACAGCCGATGTTTTTAATGTCAGTTCATAATGTACCCAAAAATAATTAAATATGAATTTGCCAAATTCGATAATCTAGTTATATGTTATGTGCATCTTCATCTTGTATTTATTTCAATAAAGTTTCTAAATTATACGCATTGCATTCTCACATGCAATCGTTCGTTCTTGATTTAATGGTAGTTGTTATGTATTTATTTTAAACTGCAGTTTTACCCGCACTCTATACTAATATTATAAAGAGGAGTTTGTTTGATTGTAATGAATAGGCTCAAAAACTACTGGACCGATTTTAGAAATTCTTTCACAATTCGAAAGTTACATTATCCATGAGCGCAGTAGTACTAAATGTGTCACAGTACTTAAGGTACAGGTTGCTCCCAAAAGATATTTTTAAAATAATTAATGAATCAGTTAATAAAATAAAAATATACCGGATGTTTTTCTATGCAGTCTTGAAAACATTAGGGGATGTAAAAAAAATACGTTTCAGTCTATAGTACAGGTATTTAGTTTAGGCACCAGTCTCATACTTAATTTTAGATAAGGAGTCAAAATATTACTATGTATTATTAAATGTGAGAAAAAAAATATATTTTTTATTTTTTTTTAAAGGAAAGTCGAAGCTGAGGTGAAAATATGTCAAATAAAAACATTTTTTATTTATACAGTATAAATTATTCTATTCATCGTAATTATCAATTCTCATTAAATCATTCATATTGATGTCATAAACATAAAAATACACAAAATAAATAAAGTATTTAGTAGAAATAACAATAAATTATTACTATGACACTGTATGACTCATAGATTGTTCAGTTTTATATATTTAATTTGAATATTTAATTCTTCTAAAATATCAAAGATTTTTAACTTATATCTATACCATCAGATTTCGCTTACTTATATCCCCTTTTTCTTCAAGACAGCATAGAAAAACACCCAGTATATTTACATTAAAATTTCTTCATGAATGAGTGAGAAACGTACTAAATCTGTTAAATTAATATTGCCCCTGTAGCGCCGTTCTTAAGTTGTATATAGTCATAAAACTATTGTGTATATAATGTACATAAAATATATTTACCGCAATTTGATTTGTAACACTCGCGACTGCTTTTAGCAGACTGTTAGATGACTATTATTATAAAGAATCGATATTATTTAGGTACAAACGGTACTCGATATGCAATGGCCTTTAATATAATATAAATGTACTTAAGTATATACGTTGCGTAAATAAGTATAGAGCGCGCAAGAATCTAAAGATAGATAAATTTGTAGATTTAAAGATAAATCTAGTCTCATAGATGAGTGACTGACATAGTGATCTATCAACGCACAGCCCAAAGTGCAGAATTTAAAGAGCTGTTATAGATAAATTTGTAGATTTAAAGATAAATCTAGACTCATAGATGAGTGACTGACATAGTGATCTATCAACGCACAGCCCAAAGTGCAGAATTTAAAGAGCTGTTATAGATAAATTTGTAGATTTAAAGATAAATCTAGTCTCATAGATGAGTGACTGACATAGTGATCTATCAACGCACAGCCCAAAGTGCAGAATTGAAAGAGCTGTTATAGATAAATTCATCCACGAAGACGCGCCCCACTATTCTTCTCAATCGCTGACAGTATATGTATGCAAGCTTCCGCTTGTGTGAGGTTCTATAGGTACACACTCATAACCCATGTGTGTACACACACACTAAAATAAATAGACCAATCAGGACAAAGTATTGCGATCATAGTAGAATATTTCCAAATTCAAAAACTGGTAGGGCGCGTCGTTGTGGATGGCACTTTATATTAGTTTTGTACTAGTTAATTGCATATCTATTGACAAATTGCAGTTTTATGGTGTACGCTCTATACGTTTTTATACTCTGAGTATGAACAATTTAATTGAATTTAATGAGCAGAATGCATACGATATTTGCATTTGCATTGTGCATAGTTGACCTATATCATTAGCTAGTCGTGTTACGCGGTGTTACTCTCCTATTACGTCCGTTTTCAATAATGTATCAAAGATTAAAAATAGATTGTTCTCAGATTATATGACGTTAGGTAGACAAAAGTCATAGCAAAGGCTATCCGTCGACAGCATATTGAAATCAAAGTTAGTGCAATTAGATAGATTTGTCTAACTTTAGTAAGCAAAACAAGGGATAGATAGAATATTGAAAACGGCTGTTAGTGCAGTGGTTTCAAACCCGTGGTTCGTAGAAGACAAAAAGTGGTCTGCCTTCTTATCCCCTCTCCCCCAGATATTTTTTTAAATTTAATAAGTAAATATACATCCATCTAGTCCAACTAACAAAGTATGTACTATCGTTACTAGATAACTGATATACATACTTAAACATACTTTTTTGTAAATACATACATACTATAGATAAATTAACATCCAGATAGTAGAAAATTACAATGTTCATCACATCATAATCTTCTCGTGGTATTTATTTATTTCAAGGGTACACCACGTCATATACTATAGATACAATTGTATATTAAACCTTAACCAGAAATTACAATATCACTTATGTAATATGCATGACAATTAACAGTGGATCAAAATATAGACTGGAAACCACATATAGAAAACGTTTGTAATAGAATTAATAAATTTGTTTATGCATTAAGGCAAGTAAGAAATGTTACTAACTTTAAAACAGCTGTTACAGCATACCAGGCATATGTGGAGTCTGTATTACGATACGGTCTCATTATTTGGGGAAATAGCACTGACGTTTTGAAAGCATTTGTTGCCCAAAAAAAATGTATAAGAGCAATATGTCACATTAAACCTGATGAGTCTTGTAGTCCATTATTCAAAAAATTGTCGTTACTAACATTACCATCTCTATACATTTATGAAGTGACGGTTTTTGTATTTAAACACCAATACTTGTTTAAAAAAGCGTGTAATTTAAATGATCGTACTCGAAGAGAGCCGTTTAAGTTAATATTCAAAGAAAATCCTCGTTTGGTAAAATATAATAAAAATTGTTTGTGCATGTGTGTAAAAATATACAATAAAATACCAAATGATATAAAAAATCTACGATGGAAATTATTTGTATTAAAACTAAGAGAATGGCTCCTAATTAAATGTTTTTACAGTGTTAAAGAATTTTTGGAATATAAAATGTAATTTTGTAATATAAATGTTATAATTTTGTATGATTATTATGGTGTAAATGTATTTTTGACAATTGGATTATATAATATGTGACGTAATTTAGGACAAATTTATTTTGCATGCTGTGACTGTTACAGCGAAACATGTTGAACAATTTTTTGTAACACCTTTCATACCATGTATTCGAGCAAATAAAGATTTTGAATTTGAATTTGAATTTGAATTAAGGTATTCACTACATTTACTTAATAAGCTAAGGTTCTGCAATTACAATTGGTATTACAGGTAGAATAACAATCACGCTAATTTTTAAATATATTCGTACTAGCAGAGGCCAAAAAGTGGTCCGCAAAAGGATTCAAATTTGTCACCCCCATAAATACGAGACTTACACTTATAACGAATACATACTTCGTGGTCCCTGCTAACAATAATGATATAAAAGAAGTCCCCGGCCTAGAAAAGGTTGGGAACCCCTGTATAAGCGTGAAACTATGTAGTCTAAAGGATTCGAACCTGCATATCATAATCCTAGTATTACATTATATAAAGCTTAAGAGTATCTATACCTATATGTATTGTATTGCTTACTCTTTCACGCAAAAACTACTGAACCGATTATGATGAAAGTCCGCAAATATTCCCCTTAATGGTAGGGGAGCCCAAGAGGGGATTTCGGGATTTACTCGAGCGCGTCAGATTAATATATAGGGGGATACCTTGTACCTTAATAAGTACTCCCACCAAGTATGAGCCTTATATATATGTTCGCTCTTCAAGGATAAAGGATCAGATTAGTAAAAAAAAATTGATCATCAGACATTCTCGAGCGCGTCAGATTAAGATAAGGTGAGTTAGTTATGTACTAAAACGTGTATATATCACTAATCTGACGATTTGAGCGTGACGCAAAGGAGGGAGAGGGCTACAAAGTTGTAAAAAAAAAACGTCACCTGGACATTCTCGAGCGCAGCTAATTTTTTTTTTATTTTGAAGGGAATCATTCAAGGATTACGAAAAATATATAATCTGACGATTTCCACAAGCCGAAGCAACAAAAATTGATCGATAAAGTTCAGCTACGTGATGCCTATATTCCCCTCTCTGCGTTTCTATTTCTCTCTCACTCTTTCTCTATCTGTTATTCTCTCACTCCGTCCCCACTCTGGTTAGGGTTGCCAATTGCCATGACGCCATGACAGCTGTTCACATAGACTCGTTCATAGCATAGCATTGTTTACAACGTATTTCCAACGTTTTTCCACGTTTTATGGTTTTAATATAAGTTGATTAATTAATGAATGAATGAATTAAGAATAAAAACAAAAATAAAAAAAAATAAATAATGAAGATGTTAAAAAAATAGTTTAAAAATTTTATGTTTTATAATTATTTTCTTAGAAATACACGTATTCCACCTAATAACAACATCTACTTTCTCATTTGCATGTTATTTCTCGAGTTTTTGGTTTAAAAAAACTAAAAGAAAAATTATAATCGTCAGATTAAGCGAATCCCTCTAGATAATTGTCAGATTAAGAGACAGCACGTCTAGGGTGTACAGACGAACGATATATATCTTAATCTGACGCGCTCGAGTATTTCAAAGTGGCGATTTTTTTTTGCATATTCAAATAAGGGCCGTGACTTTGCGTCACATCCAAATCGTCAGATTATTATATAAAAGCATTATTTTAGGTTCACTTAACACCCCCTTCGAAAATCTGACGCGCTCGTAAAAAAATTTTTTTTTTTTCATTTTTACGGTCACCCCCACCATGGAAACGGTCAGATTAACATATGTACATTTTCAAAAATACGTAGGACATATATGACATTAATATCTGACACGCTCGAGTATGTCCATGGAAGTGATTTTTTTTACATTTTTGAAAATTTATAGCGGCTTCCCCCACCGATGAAACGGTATGTATTATATGACATTTTTTTCTTCTAATTATCTAAGCTTCTGAACCCAATAGGTCTCGATAACGCTCGAGTAACTCCCGATTTAGCATCCTGGGCTCCCCTACCATAATTAGGAATTAGATTTTGCAAGAAGGATTAAAAAATCTAACATAGTATTTAGTGAGAGGTTATAAAATAAAAATTCAAAATTAAGTAGTTTAATATATTTATTATATTTTAATAAGAACTATTAATTAACTGGACTTCTCAATAAACAGGATGAATTTTTTAAAGGGGCATTCAGGGTTAAATCCTAATCTATGGGATATATCAAAAATTGCTGAATATTTAGTTTTTTTTTTCGTCAAATCTTGCCTCGAGACTCCTTTTCCCCTATTCCTCTTAGTTTAGGATTTAATTCCCCATTTCAAATTTCAATAGCCAGGGAATTTCATTCTAAATATTCATATAATATATACATATATACAGGATATATACATACAAAAATAAAATATATTATTTTTATTAACTTTCATAGTTATACATTTGAAAAAATATAAACATAATGTCCACTGGATTAAAATTATTATTTTTTTCTTAACATTAACTATTAATTTTACACAAGTTTTATCCCTGTTTTCTCATAGCGTTAGACAAGGATGGCACATAGCTTACACCGAAGTGTGTAAAACTATAAACACAAGATATAGATAAATTCATTCACGAAGACGCGCCCCACTATTCTTCTCAATCGTTGACAGTATATGTATGCAAGCTTCCGCTTGTGTGAGGTTCTATAGGTACACACTCATTACCCATGTGTGCACACGCACATTAAAATAAATAGACTAATCAGGACAAAGTATTGCATCATAGTAAAATATTTCCAAATTCAAAAATTGGTGGGACGCGTCGTCGTGGATGGCAATATCTATACGAAGTCAAACTCGGTATGATTCGCGTTTGCGACGCACACATAGAAATAGTTCACCAACACGTCATAACAGTCTAAAGAATACATACAGATATTGCACGATTTTTGACGTTTGCAAAAAGCTTCAAGGTTGCCGTCTGTCACAAATGTGGGGCTATTAAACATTTATTTATTTATTTTAACTCTTTATTACATCATAAAGACAGGAAAACACAAAGTATAAATTACAGAATTAAGAGTATAATAGGCGGCCTTATCACTAAACAGTGATTTCTGCCAGGCAACCACTATAGACTGCCAGGAAACCACAACCACATTGTGACGATATCTCGTTTATTTATTTATTAGAATTTCCAACAAAGATTACACACTTAATAACATTACAAAACTTAATTTTTTTTAAGTTAAGTGCATCTTCAGTTACAGGAAATCGCAACTTGCAACATAACAAAAAGTTTATAAAACCTAGACTTAGAAAATTTTGAAGTGGCGTATGCACGCCAGAAATTATATATTTATTTATATATTAATTTTAAGGTTAGCTGTATGCGTCAATAGTTTAAATTATCTGTATAACATACGTAAACATACACGACTATAACTTCTGTACCTCTTTAGTGCTATAAATGCGAGAAAGATAGCTTCTATGTCATTCTTTTAGTACAAAAAGCTTTTCATTGTATTCCAGAGCCACAAAGCGACGAACGTATAAAATACACCATGGATTATCTTTTGAGCGAGTTTTAGCCTGAAAAAACAAGAATAATTATAAACAGATATTGCAATTTCCAAAATATGAAATAGCTTAGCTAGTGCCCCGCGGTTTCACCCGCATATACATCCCGTATCCCTGCAATTTAAGCTATCCTATGGCCTTCCTCACTCCCTTCCCTTCAAACAATCTCTATACGAAATCTCGTTCAAATCGGTCCAGTGGTTTAGGCAGAGGAAGGCAACAACAAGGCGACAACTTCTTATATTGTAATGAATCGACTTACTACGTAAAGCAAAAACTTTGGACCCCTTTATATTTGCTATTCGCATACATACTCTACTATTAATTTATTATAGTCGAATTAGTAGTAAAAGTATTAATATTCCTGGACATTAAGCACTATATCATCAAGTCCCAAACTAAGCAAAACTAGTACTATGGAAACTAGATAGCTGATAGACATACTCAAACATATTACGTATCAATCACAGATAAGATAATAAAAGGCAGATGGAGTGCGACCGAAGACTCGAGTGACGCCAAAAAGATACGAACTTCAACAGCAAATACAAAAATCTTCGTCTAATTTGACACAACACATCACGAGGGCTTTGAAATTTTCAAATTCCACTCACATAGATGCACGTGTACGTGCGTGTAATTAGCGTCACTCGAGTCTTCGGCACACTCCATCTGCCTTTTATTCTCGAATCTGTGGTATCAATAGCTGTAAAATTACCTGTGGTAATGTGCCCTCGCTTTCGGAATATCCTCGTCTTTCTCACCCAAGATATATTTCCTACCCCCATACGTCGAGTTTCTCATATATTGAGCCTGATCAATCTCCTCCACTTCATAATAAAAGTCCTTCTTATCAATATCCTTAATATTTGCTCGCAGGTTTATAAAATTGTCATTGCAAAACGTCCATTGCTGTGTCGTATAGTATTGTAGGGCTATTTGCACTGAGTAAATGCGGCGTTGTATTTTCATCACGCTGAAAATATCAGTCATAAAACATTAAAATAAAAAGAAGTAGTTACTATCCGTGTGGCTATGGGGCATAAAACATGTGTTGCCACCCCATTTCTGACTGTGGGTGTTGTAAAAGGCGACAGAGGGTAATTAAGCTGCATAACACCTTCAGCAATTAAAGAGTGGAAGCCGAGTATTTCATGATTGGGCCAAGCTCGCACTTGTGTAATTAGTAATTACTAGCCCCCCTTTCCCCACAGAAAAAGGCAGTATTGTACTGTGTTTTGTACGGTGAGTGGAGATCCGGAGGCCTATTCCTCTTTCATCCTGTTCTAATCCTCTCTGAACAATTTGATGCTGAAGATGTTCATGGGCTGCGTTCAGTCACTTAACATCAGGAAAACTGCATTCATTATAGTAATAAATCTTAATAATACATAATATAATACTCACAATGGCACCTTTCCCAACAACATAAGTAATAAATCCAAAAATAAAGCTGGCAAAACATGTTCAATTAATACCTGAAATAGAAAAAAAATAATAACTAGTTTTCCACCCGAGGCCACGCTCGCTGTGCAATATATTGTACGTCTAAGAGGCACATTACATTTAAGTGTAGTGACAATATATAATTTCATTTCATTTTATTTCATTAATTAAGCGGTATTATTGTTTAATTAGTGAAGGGAATGTCATTTTAACACAGGTCACTGTGTGACTTTGCTAAGACGCAAGTTACGAACTGTATACTTTTGTTAATTTATTATTTTAAGGTTTTGGATTTGAGCAATAAGAAATTTATTGTTATGATATTTATTTCAATGGTCATGTGTTTTATTTATATTATTAACGTTATTATTTGATACGTGCAAGTAAAAATTTGTACCAAACTTGAAGGAAGCAGCGTATGTTAAATTACTCACGCTCAAATTGTACAAAAGTTTTGATTTCGTGATCCTTCCGCAGCAGACCCAAAGTGCATTGTCCAAGGGTACTTCGTCGAGTAATGCGATTCCCATCTTCTGCATTTCTGCGATGGATATCTTGTTGAGGGTACCAGCACAGTTGTTGTAGATGGGGATGTCATCTGTTGGTTCTAATCTGAAAGATAATCAAGATTTTAATTAGTTCCCACCGTTTTTAGTAATTCCATTTTATAATTAACATAACTCAACAAAAACACGTTGATTTTTGAGTCTGAGTTTTTAGTAAACTTAGTGGATAGTTTGTTTAATTCTAGCTAGTCAAGTGAACATTTTAAAGTCAAATTTAAATTATATTTTTTCAAACTCAAATCTATTAGTCTGGAATAAAGTCAACAGAGATGAGCATTTGTAAAAAGTAACAGTTAGCATGGCGTTTATGCACAGTAAAAATAGAAGTGGTCCAAACATACTTCATTGTGGAACGCCACTTTTATTTTGTTTATGTAATGATTTAGAAGCTTGTACTTTTAACAATACCAAAGTACCGTATTTCAAGTTACAGTTTACAGTTTTCGAGGTGTCATATCTTATCTAATAGAGACTGGAGAATAATATTTATTTAGAGAATTTCGTGGTCTACGCGGTCGAACGCCCTACTCATAATGTTGTAATTTATACTAACTTTTTTGTTCCCCGAATCCAAGCAGCCGCGATGAAGTTCTTAATAGCAATGTCTACTGGTATATAATCTGATTTTACATGTGGATCTGAGTAGACTGTGCGTAGGATTCCTGAAAATTTTAAAAAGTGCGTAAAAATGGATAGAACTTTCATATAATTTCCAACGAATATATAGTGGGATTTTTACCTTGACCTAAGAATCAAACAACTTATAATTTAAATTTCAGATTTTTCTCCCCATTGTAGATTGGATTTACTTACTTCAATATAAGTTAAAATTATTTTTATCTATTTTTTAAAATTTATATCCAAAGGATGTTGGTTGACTGTATGATGGATTCAAGTAGATATTTAATAACCACATACCTTTAGCAGAAGCTATCAATATGGCGGCCGGTCCATTCAAGTTCTCATGCCACCCGGGCATTGGTTCCGTGTAACTTGATACAACTGAAATCAAATAAAAAATCCTTAATAAACTCTAAAAAAGTCTATTGTTCATGTTTTACGATTATTTAGAGGCCTTGTAAAGGTAGGTGAAGTTAGTTATCAAATAATATTGTTTGTAAATGCTCATTTTTAGTCCGCAGCTTCAATTTTATCATAGTCTAACTAATACAGACAGCCATTGCACGAAACTGTCACATATACAGCGTCCCAAATCTTCTTCGAGAAATGTAGATATTTTCCGTTCGTACTGTGGGGCATGTCTTTTAAAGGCGACGAAATTTTGTTTGTGCCAAATTTAAAAGAGTATCGTCTATATTTATTGTAATATAATGCATTTTAAATGATTCTTTACACAAAATAATGGTAAGTTCTTAAGATGAGAAACATGTACACACAGTGTACAGATTGTCACAAATCCTGGACAGGCTTTTGCAAACGTCAAAAATTGTGAAACTACTGTAATATTATATCAGAATTATACAAATCATTGCATATTGTAATCCTTTTAACAAACCTTCATACATCTATCCTCCCTAACTTTCGCATTATAATATTCATAGGATTACCTATAGATGGTCGCAGAATGACGGCCGGTAGTTTGCCCCTGTTTTCATACACCACGTGCTCTGCTAGCTGTTTCGTGAAGACATAAGTGTTGGGAAACTCGCCTAGGTACCTGTAATGGTATTTCATAGGTAGTTTTTATAGTCATATATAAGGGTAATTCATAATCTCCTAAGGAATTCTTAGATTCTTGTTGACTACGGGTTGCTGATTGAAACTGATAGTTATTTTATCAGTCTCTCGATCTGTAGTCAAAGATGCAACAAACGGGGCAGACAACACAAACAAATAGGTAGATAGCAACAGTAACGAGCTTGAGATGTTTGTCAGAAAAGGCTACCACTCAGGATATTAGTGATATTATAGAAAACCACAACACTGATTTTCAGTGGCACAATTATAAAAACATTCTTACTTTGGAGTTAAGATCTTCAAAGTTTCAGGGTCCATAGATTCGCAGACCGCCAGCGTCTCCCTCCAGTCAGCGTGGGGGGGATACATGATCTCCTCAATCGTCTCTCTATTAGTGTTGGAGTAACCCGTTGATACATGGACGAAACTCTGAAATATTAAACAGTATTTAGCTAGGGTCATATGGCCGGCTTTCTTACAGAGTAAACCGCGACACGTCTTGGGTACCCTTGCATCTAATGAGCCTATGGTACGGAACGTGATAGGCCTTCTCAGACGGACAGCTTTAGAGATTGAAACATTCAAGAAGAGAGTCTAAAAACACCATAAAGACAACTTTCTCGTTAAATTAAATGAAAATGTTTAATCGTTAAATTAAATGAAAATGTGTAAAATGTTTAATTAAATGAATTATTCATTTAAGCACAAAATACAAATCAAATCAAATCAAAATCAAAAATGTTTATTCAGTAACAATTAGTTCGCAATTTTTTTAGTATTTGAGAAATATAACAATTTAGAATTATGTATATGTACAAATTTGACATACATACAGGCTGCATTTTACAGTTTATTAACGTGCACTTATGCTAACGTTGTATCACGACAGGTTAGTCATAGCCATAGTGATGCCCCTAAGTTCTAACACCGCGAGCAACTATGGGTGGTGGTGATCACTTTCCATCAGGCGACCCGCCAGCTCGTTTGCCTGCTTGATCTGCTCTTGGTCCAGGAAATTTTCGAAGCCAACTTTCAAGTATAGCAAAAAATGGGTGATAATTGAAAAGAACCTCATAGGCCTAATTGGATGAAATAAACGTTCGAAGTTTGAATTCTATATTAATTTGTTGTCAATCAACGGATTCGATTACTGGCTTGGTAATTTTTTGTTTAAAATCCAATGATCGAGTTTAAATTTTTGTCAAAATTGGCCTAGCAACTCCGTTTGGCATTCTTTGATATTCGCAATAGGCTAGGTTTTGGTCAAAGTTATGGCTTTTGAAACATAGTGTGTGTTCATGTTTGGCATTATAAGAAATAACCTATATCTTAAGGAAACATATAAAATGCAATATATTACAATGGATATATACGGTATTTTTAAAATTTTACACAAATAAATTTCCTTCACCCTTGAAAAATATGTCCCGTTATATTCAGTTTTAAGTGGACTTACTTCAAGATAGCGCATTTCTTTCGCCAAATCAATCATATCTCTGGTACCGCGAAGATTTAATTTTGCTGCATGATCCAATGTGTCATTGAATCTGTAAATGACAAACTATTTAGTAAACACGGAGGCCTGTATACAATTCCCATTCCTGTCCCATTCTATTCTTCTCTTTTCCTAACTTCTTATCTTTTTATCCCCATTAATGTTGTACATGGGCTGCGGTCAGTCACTTAACATCAGGTGAACCGCATGCTCCACTATGGCATAAAAAAGCAGTTTTCTAATCGTGAAAGAATGTTTTTAATTAGTCCATTAGCTTTTATGTAAAAACACTTCATGCATATAATAACACAAATGTTTCTTTATAATATTGGCTTATATAAGTAATTTACGATATCTAATTCAAAGTAAGAATCAATAAAAGTATCGTTAAATCCAAAATTTGTATACGAAATTCTATCAAAAACTGTCTGGCGGCGTAACTGACACAAACATCGAATTTAGAAAGATAGAAAAAAGGTTTACCTGACGCTGGCAGCCACGTGAAAAACAATATTTACTCGATTTACAATCAATGTTCTATCTTCATCGGAGATTCCTGTAAATAATTCATGTATTTAAGTTATTGTTTACGGTTCTGTATCTAAAGGGGAAAAAACAGGACTCTATAACTAAGCCTCCCCTGTCTGTCCATCTGTCCGTCTGTATCTCATAAACCATGATAGCTAGAAAGCTGAAATCTTCACAAATTATGCCGCTATAGCAACGTATATAAAAATAAAAATTATGAAATTATTAAGAAGGGTAATAATTTCATAATTTTTAGTTTCGATTTTATAATAAATTGTAACGGATAAATATATTTTATAAAAAAGTATTTAAGAAAGAGCGACAATATTTTTTATTATTTATGATAGCCTCAATTGAGTATATATAAATAAAGATACCCTTGATTTTAATAAAAGAAAAAGTTTATTAATCAAAAACAATACCTAGTCCTAGCTCCGAAATATCACCAGCCACAAAGAATACTTTTTCTTGGAAAACGCCTGGTTTTTCTTTACGTAGCCGATCGAAACACTGAAAAGATATTATATTAAAAATTAAAAATAGAAAAGTCGAAATAAAAGTCAAATTTTATTATATTTGTCGTCATAACTAAACCGAAATAACATGTTGAATAAAAAGCTCAGATATCGTCCCCCAAGAGACACTCTGTAAATACTGTCCGTAAGTAAAACGGCTCGTTTTATTTCGGATATTACTTACAGAACTCTTGTATAGATCAGCTAGTCTATCTTCTGTTTTCATTCCCTTCTTACTTCTCATTAGTAAATATATCCTCTCCAGATCCGTGCAGGAATATAGAAGCTTCTCTATTAATACTTTGCCCATGAATCCTGAAAAAAAAAAACAAATTATAAGCTTAATTTATATTATTAATAATACATATATAAACAAGTTTATTTATTATTAATTATTATATTATTTCTTATTATATACGAAAAACCCGATTGTATAATTGTTTTAGTACTTGTGTTTAGTTTGACATAATTATTATTATTTTAAATTATACAAAACACCAAGGTGTAATACGCAAAGGCTTGCCGCAAGCTTCCATTGATTTGAGTTTGAAAGCACTGGCACGGATGACAAGCTGTTCCTATCTCACGCAAGCCAAGCCAAACTTTACGCGCTTGTGCCTATGCAAGCTTGGGACTTGTCAAGCGTGTAAATGTATGATCACTTCTTCTTAAGCCTCACCCATGGGTATCGGCCCCCTCATTCACTGTCCAATTTTGACAGTCTTTGGCTAAGGGTATCCATATCTTCCCTGCACATAAAACTATATCATCGGGCCACCTGACTTTGGGTATTCCTGGCTTTTATCAGCGTGTCTCCACTCAGCCACTTTCAAAACCCAGCGGCCGTCGCGTCAACGTCACATATGTCCTGCCTTTTTACTCTGCACTTTAATATCACTTACATCACATTTATAAATAGGTCAGAAGAATGGTAAATAATGAATTTTAATGAGGACAGGAAATGACCTAGTAATTGACATATTGTAAACAGAATTTTAAACAACTTCCGAAATTAAGGTTTAAATTTTAATGAACGTAAAATTCTAAATTATTTTTAACTGAGTCCACCCGCGGTTTTCCTCTTGAGCCACAAATATTGTAAGTTGTTGATTTCGAGGCAGCATGAAATGGATTACGACTTAAGGTATTCCAAAATGACGTCATAATATCGTAAAAATGTTTGCAAATTATTGAAAGATTATTATGGTATGGAAATATTAACATAGAATATATTTTTCTGAACCATCATAACATCTTTTATCTGCAGCTACCATATTATCCACTCTTTACGCTTCACCTCTATTTTCATTGTAACAATTCAATGTATTAAAGGTCAATTTAATTTCACTGTCTGCTTCAATGATTTTGCGCATTGATTGTAATGTTAAGGGTCACTACACAATACAATGTATTTATTATAGTATGTAAATCTATTTCTGACTTCTCCAATCGTCACTATGACATTGGGAGCTGCTGAAAATCAGCGCTGCGACTAACGAAGGAGCAGCATACGCTGAGCAACTGCCCTTTCAACGCCACATTGGTACTTGTGTGTAACTAATTATTTATGTTTGATTCTGTATAGTGTTTGAATAAATCTTTCTTTCTTTCTTACAACCACACGCGTATAGAGGTCTCTAGATTCAAAGAAATTAAATAAATATTCTCAATAAAACTAAAATATCAATTATAATATATGCTAAATTTCTGAATGGGTACAATATTAATGTTGCTTCCTTCCATTGGGCCGCTTGGAAGAAATTACTAATAAGCGATAAGCCGTCTATTATTATGTCCATTTAATAGAATAGAATAGAAAATATACCGGCAAGAAACTCGATAGTTTTATTAACAGCCACGACGATTGCATTATTATTATAGTTTACAACTCCAAAGAATACATAATATCATACTAAACAACTATCCCGCATTGATTTGGAAACAGATATATTCCAAGGATTCTTATCTTCTTTATATAGTTTTGTATTTGTGTACTCAATTAAGAATATTAATTTCAAATTCAGTTAGAAGAACCCAACTGTTGGAGGATATGATTGCTGTTGTAGATGTTCATGGGCTGCGGTCAGTCATTTAACATCAGGTGAACCGCATGCTCCGCTTAAAAAAATATAGGTAATTCTTTAACATATGCCTGTACCATTCCGGCCCTCTATTCGCAAATGCGAATTTGATCGGAAAGTATCGAAAATCGGAACAAGATTCATACAAATTTCGACGGAAAGCTCTTCGTTCCGACCCGAATTGTGAATGGTTTGTAAAAAACAGGTGTTAAATGACATCATCAGTATTTATAAAATTCGTTTTTTAAGCAGTATTACGCACAAATAAACGATTACATATGAAATTTGTAACGCAAAACTATTTGCAAATTTGTTTAACTTTGAACGTTTCCACGTGTTATTTAAATTCAATAATTCTATTTACTTCATTTGTAACTAATTAAATAAAAAGTAAATAGAATTATTGAATTTAATGATATTATACGTTTATATTAATATTGCTTTTCATTTACAATTTCATGTTTAAACAAGTTTTGTATGCCTTCTGCAAATGTCACATGTTTAAATCCTATCCCACCAAAAAGTGTACATAAATAGCTAAGTATCGATGAACTACGATGAAACAAGCATGTTTATCTCTAAAAAACAAAGAAATCTCTAGACAAAATTAGGCCAAGTCTAAGGTACCTTACTGCAATTTATTTAATGTTATGTGATTTGGCATCTGCTACTGACTGAAATAGTGATCTATCAATGCACAGCCCAAACCGCTGAAGCGATCGGGCGGGAATTTTTGAATGCAGGTAGATGTAGAATGAAAGGATTTTTATCAAATCCCATGGGATTTTTCAATAATCGGACAGAAACAAACAGCTACATCATAATTATAAACAAGCATACTTTTGTTAGGTGAATAAAGAGGTAAACAACACTATACTACAGATTTATTTGGCGAGATTTTAAGGATTACATTTTTAAATTGAGATTGGATTATTATATATACGCAGGTGAAACCACGGGCACAGCTATTATATTATAATTGATTACAAATCGCTTATAAAAAAACAACGTCAGTCATGTGTTTGAAAGGTCAAGTTCTGAGTGAACTCTTATAGTAATATATTCCAAATCTACTCGTTCAAAATAAAAAATGTAAGTTAAAATAGGGCCAATAAAACATGCCCAACAACTTCAAGCTTAGTTGGCCCTGAGGCGGTGAAAATTGATTTTCACATCGCTCCGGTAATAATAGGTTGTTACAAATGTTCCGGGAAGACACCATGGTATATAGAAGAGGATGGATAGCTTCTACTCTCCTGCTCTAGCAGAGGGACCATGAAGCGATCAACACCAGGGGGTTTGTGGAAACATCGTGAGAAGAATAGAAGAAGACAATGTACAATAGACGACACCTTATTGTTACATGATAAGGTATCAGTCTAAGCAAATAGGCAAATTATAACTTGTAACGGGTGAGAAATAACAATAAATACAACATATGTTTTGAATATATGAAAATAAAATCACGCGCTCGATAGAAACAAAACAAAGGAACAATTATTATTATCACCTTAAATGATTAAAGTAGAAAAGAAGTCGAAGCAATGTCTTTTCCGCCTGATGGAATAACGAAAAGATGGATTATAAAAAAAGGTGCGTCGTTGGCGATTCTCGGTGGTGAAGGAACATAGAGAGGTCTTAGTCGGTGCGAGCCTGAGATAACTTGGTCGCATATTTGGGCGGCCGGGTATGCATTCTCCCACGTATAAAAAAGGGGCAATAAATGCCAGAAAAGTTGGTTTGGTCGAACGCGTTAATCTCATTCCTATTTGAAAAACTATTTTTGCGTTATATAGGCCAATCGAGGTTATAAGTTACATTATAACATTATGCTATGAGAACGCAGCCACGCAGTACAATTAAGCTAGGGTTATCGATTCGATAAAAAGCTACTAAATGATATTTATTTTCGCACATATAAAATGCAGTTTTGATTAATTCGATTCCATGGGAATTCCCGGATTAAACGTAGCCTGTATGTTATTCTGGATCCTTACCTACACGAATACCAAGTTTCATTACAATGAGCTCAGTAGTTTTTGCGTGGCAGAAAACGCGTGTGTTTGTTATGAGGATGTATGTATATACATACATCATAACTTATAATAAATATAGCATAAGTAAGATTTCCTTCTTGACAGTAAACTCGTCAAATTAAGGTTGGTCACTAACGAATGACTTACCAGAACCTCCAGTGATAAATATCGTCTTCCCTTTGTAATATTCCTTGATGCTCGGGACATCTTGCAAGTCACGGTCTTCCAGGAAAGTCATTTTTACTGAAAAATTATAAAAAAGTACTGACAACTAATTAACTAAGCTTCGGATTCATTCAATCGGAATAAGACGACCCGATTGGCGCAGTGGATACAGCAATGGTCTATTGCGTCGGAGGGTGTGGGTTCGATCCCCACGAGTAGTAAATTATGATGTGATAAACATTGTAATTGAATACTGTCTGGGTGATTACTTATCTATAGTATGTATGTATTTCCAAAAAAAAGTAGTTTTAAGTATGACTATCAGTTATTTAGTTTCCATAGTACAAGCTTTGCTTAGTTTGGAACTAGATAGTCCACTAGAATGTCCCTGAAAATTCATTTATTTAGGATAAATATGGATAAAATAATTAATAAGTTATATAATTAGGATGGCAGTGGCTTTATAAGCAAATATACAATACACATCAAGTACATACACTACATATATACTATAATAGGTTATAAAAAGGAAATATATTTCATACTTTTATTGAAAGAAAGACAAACGCATTTATGTTTTCTTTCTAATACGTAAAAAAGCACACAATATGTTTATAAAAGTTGACTTTGATTGCACACTACTATTCTTAATAAGCCTATTATAATATCCAAATCTATATCTTTTATCTATTTACAACTTACGACAATATTAAACTATTTCCGAAAACTACGTAAAAAATCTTTTTAATGGAATTTATATTTGTTTTCTTTTTTTAATCAATCCAATTTATATTTACCTTAAAATTAAAAAACACGGCTAATACACACCACTTTCAAGTTACTTTAACAATTAGAAAGATGGTCACTATGATTTTAATGAACAGTCAAAATATGTAGATGATATGTTAAAGAGATATTTGATATTCAATCAATTGTCATACAATCGCAACTAGTTACGCCCCACCGCATCACCTGCGTAGAAATTAAACGAATTGACGTAATTTTATGTTTTAGATTTCAAAGGGCTTCTGTTTAGTTAATCCAAGTTTGTGGGGTTACACCTCTTCAAGCGGCCGCCATCTTGAAAAAAGAGTTACATATGGTTTACTAGCCTCGCCCCGCGGTTTCACCCGCGTAACTTTTGATCTCGGGCAACTCCCGAGATTAAAAGTAGCCTCTATTGCCTCTATGTTATTCTGAACCCTTATCTATATAAAACTTGATATACATATGTATATCAAGTTTTATCGAAATCGGTTTAGTAGTTTTTTCGTGAAAGAGTAACAAACATACATCCTCACAAACTTTCGCATTTATAATATTTGTAGCGAGTGCCATAGAAATGAACATACAAACATACACTAGAAAACTTTAACATTTTTCTGTCGCATTCGTGTAAAATAGGTATTCTAGAAGTCGATGACACCTCTATAGGTGGACTGTAATTGCTCGTTTATTTCTGCTATAATTAAATAGATACAGAATTAAAACGTCATGAAAATGGCGCTCAAGCAACGCACACATGTGTAGTATTCACCGACAGAATATTTCAGGCTAACATAATATATAATAAACATCAGTTTTCGAATGTCCTCCTTTTGAGACAGGAATTTATATCTGTGTGCGTGGAATTCGAGTTAAAAAGTGACAGTAATTGAAATGTCAATGTCATGATACTATAATACAGTGGTGCCATCTATATAATTGATTATAGAATATTATTTTTGTACTCAGTCTTGAATGTTTGAAAATTAAATGCATTACAACTTTGCATAATATTTAATATTGTTATTAATTATTATTGGAAATTGTCATAAAGTAAAACTAGCGCTATGTATCTGTTGTTTATGATATTGTCACTTACCCTCCATAAATAGTGACATTGACTTTTATAAAATAGGTTGTAAGTGTTGTATTCGTCTCTGATTGTTACGAAACGTTGGATTATTAACATGTACATACAATTAATGTAGTATAGTGTATCATTGGAAATAATTCCTAATAGTACATAGTTCAAGAGTTTGCCTTCTATATATATTTCGTACTACGATTGACTTTAGTATAGTAGGTATAGCGAACCAATGTCAAAACAGTAAAAGTATTAAAAATGATTTGAATTGAATTTTTAAAATTGACTTTCAGGTGTGAAATCTAGTCTATGGGGAATCACTACATAGTATAAAACAAAGTCGCTTTTTCTGTCATGTGTCATGTTGTATGTCCCTATGAACGCTCAAATCTTTAAAACTACGCAACGGATTTTAATGCGGTTTTTTTTAATAGATAGAGTAACTCATGAGGAAGGTTTTTATGTATAATATCATCCATTAAACCCGTGCGAAGCCGGGGCGGGTCGCTAGTCTATATATATTTCGTACTACGATTGACTTTAGTATAGTAGGTATGGCGAACCAATGTCAAAACAGTAAAAGTATTAAAAATGATTTGAATTGAATTTTTAAAATTGACTTTCAGGCGTGAAATCTAGTCTATGGGGAATATCAAAATTCCTGTATAAAAACCCTATCATTACTACCTGATAGAATTCCTCTCGTCTCCTCAACTCTAGAAAAAATATTGACATGTATAGTGTATACCTTTTTTAAATCTTATAAAATGAAAATATTTTTCTTTAATTAATTTGTATGATAAGTGTGATATTAATAATGTATCAAATATTATAGATAGATTGTAATCTCAGATTAAATGACATTCTATTGTCAAAAGTCTTAACAAAGGCTATCCGTCGATAGCATATTGAAACAAAGTAAGTGCAAATAGATAGTAGATAGATTTGCCTGACAAAAGCAAAACAGGGGATAGATAGAATATTGAAAACGACCGCTAGTTGTATTGTTAATCCAAGATCTACAAACCAATCTCATATTTATTAACAAATAGATTGAAACTGATTTGTGTACGCTTAGCTTAGGGTTGGATTATCAAATTTACTCTATATCGCTTTCAGCAGTTCATTCACACATAAACAATACAATATATTTGCATCACACACAATTGACCGGGAATAACGGCTATTTTCATTAAATTGAATATGTCGGGTCGATGACATCCCTAGTAAAAAATCCAAAACAATATGTTCTTTTTTATAGTATTCATTTATTATTTATACTTATATATAAAAATGCATGTTTGTGTAAAGTTCGAAAACACTCGAGGCATTTAATTATTTTTCTGAATAGCGGTGCGCCGCTCTTTATTCGCGTACTAGCTGTCCCCGCGGTTTCAACCGCGTAGGAATGCTCAAAACGAACCGCGACAGGATGGAAGCTGAGCATTTCACGAATGGGACAAGCTCGCACCGATGTATCACAAGCAGAAGACCAGCGAGAAGCAGTGTTTCGTACGCTGAGCGTCCGGAGTCCTGTATTCCAATGCCATTCCTCTCCCATCCTATTCTACTCCTCACCCAATTCCCCATCAATCCTCTCCTTATCCTCCCCTTCCTTCTAGCCCGTAACACATCTGCGACACTTTGATATTGTAGATGTTCATGGACAGTTACTTATCTTCAGGTTAAATATTAGCCTGGCAACTCAGCTCATGTATTATTTCTCCTTTTTTCTTCTTCATATAAATATTTTTGTACTAGTATGAGGCCGTATAGAACTATAAATAAATATTTCTAGTCCCAAACGAAGCAAAGCGTTATAGACCGTTGCTGTATCTATTGCAGCCTTTGCAGAAAATGAGCAGATTATTTATAATAAATATAATTTGTATGTGAAGGCCTCGTTGGTTCAGTGGTTAGTACATTTGGCGTTACAATCGAGAGGTGTTAGATTCGGTCCCCGATGGAGACGTGACAGAAAAGTCTCGGTCTAGCAGGGTATAACAGGCTGATCACCTAAAAAATAAAGAAAAGAAAGAAAGAAACATTTATTCACACACAAGACCATACATAATATATATAAAAATAGAAACAACAATACAGGACAAGACTAGTATAAAAAAGAGAAATGAAAAATTAAAAAAAGTATGGCAGTGACGTGAAAGGGAAGCCCACTTGTGCTGCGATGTTGAAAGCCATTTCAGCGCTGATTTTCAGTGGGCCTCAGCTGATAGATAAAAATATAAATGCATCACTACATAGTATAAAACAAAGTCGCTTTTTCTGTCATGTGTCATGTTGTATGTCCCTATGAACGCTCAAATCTTTAAAACTACGCAACGGATTTTGATGCGGTTTTTTTTAATAGATAGAGTAACTCACGAGGAAGGTTTTTATGTATAATATCATCCATTAAACCCGTGCGAAGCCGGGGCGGGTCGCTAGTACATAATAAGGAAACTTAAACCTAATTGCTTCTAAATAACATTTTTAGTGAAATGTATTTAATTTCCGTAGTATGCCCCAATGGACTTCCCTTGTAGGTTCGTCTCCTCGCGAGAGTAACCTCCGTATTCTAATACGTATCTCGAGCATTCCTCGACTTCACTCAACCTCTGTCATCGAATATTTACATTTTGAGTCGGAAAAAACCTCTACTAACTCAAGTCCACTCACGTAAAGAAAATATCGGAGTAGAAAATTTAACAGCTCCTTCCGTTACTTCGATCTATTTCTTAATAAAATATTGTATTTTTATGTTATTTTAATCATGAATTTTCGATTGAAACTTGTCAATTGTCATATTTGACATACCTGGGTGGTAGTAAAGTTAAGGTAACTTCTTATACGTGTGTAAAAGTACACAGTTCACAGTATTTTTAAATACAAGTCCTTCTTAATTATACCATGCGTAGTTAACAAATCTCGGGAAGTTTCTCAACTCCGAAATCTACATAAGGTCATAACATATTTTACCAATTGTTATAAATAGTTTGGGTCGTGTTTGCCTAAATAAATAATAAAACGATTCGAAGTCAGTGACCTTAATAGATACAATTAATTTATATATTCAAAAACTGGCTGTTTCCTTGTACGAGAAATTTGTATGGTTTCGAAGTCACCTCAACCTAGTTTATCTATTCGATAGCGCTTAACGTCTGGTAACTGTAACAATAGGTTAGTTAACTCATGTCAACAGGGAAATATCCCATAATCTATATAAATAAAAATCAATTTCCGTCCGTTAGTCTCGCAAAAACTCGAGAACGGCTGAACGGATTTGACTAATTTTAGTCTTGAAATATCCAATAAAAATGGCGGTATAAAGTTCGCGGGGTCCGCTAGTAAATTTATATTTCCTACGGTTTTTAGCTTACAAAAATAAATTTAATTGATGTAAATCATTAAAATCGTAAGTTATTTAAATATTTCAAACAAAAAAATGTATTTTTATCTCAATTTTAACTTGGAATGTCAAAAACGCTATCGGCCATAATATGACGTCAACGTAACTATAAATTTACTGGGTGTCAAACCTGAATAGTATATACTGGTGGATTTTTAAAGGGGGTTTTCAGAGCCAAAACTAAATTATGAAGACTATCATAAAATTCCGAAAGATTTCAGCAGCACTCAGAGATGGAATCACACTCCTGATCCCGAAGCACTGTACATAAATTATGTCCATCAAAGGCCGGCAAAGCGTCTGCGACACTCCTGGTGTTTCAGGTGTTCATGGGCGGCGGTGGTCACTTAACATTACCCACACGCTCCTTTGCTTGCTCTGCCTGATAAAAAGGATATATTTTTTTTATTTCTTCTTTGTGGCATAAGGAACGTACCCGAGCGGGCGAGTCACCTGATGTAAAGTGATGAACGGGTGCGTTGCTGGCCTTTAAGGTAAACTAACTTGCTCTCATACCTGAATAGAATATTCCTCATAGTTTGGGATTTGTTAAAGCTGGTAAGCGGAGCATGCTGTTCACTTAACGTTAATGAACATCCACCACAGCAAACTGTCGCAGATGCCTTACCATTGATGATGATTCATGATGATTCATGATGGGAAATTGGGAGAGGAGTTGAACAGGGTGGGAGAGGTATGGGATGGGAATACAGGTCTTAAATAGATTTTACTAATCCTACTTCCTTCTTATATTATAAATATATTATAAATGGATGGATTGCATGTTTAGATATTTGTGTTAACTACTGAAGAGGTTTTGATGAAATTTGGTATATAGACTTAGCTGCATTAAGTGATACTTTTAATAGGCCCAAAATACAGGCCTAGCCTAGTTTGGGTCCTAATCCAATCTCATGTATATATAATTTTTAATGTTGAAATTAATAAATAAATAAAATAAAAAAAAATTGATCCGTAATTTTTATTTTCATAAATCTAATTTATAATATTGGTAGGAATAGTAGCAGTTTACGAATATTTAATATTAATTAACAAATGATTAATGCAATGTTCGTTATCCGTGTCTGTGTAAAAATTAAATTAAGCGCCAAATTTTTACGATTTTCTGGATTTATAGAATATCGTAGGAGTTTATAATATTTTGTTATTTACAGTTCCATATCGGTATAACAGGCCAGGCATCAGACAAGTTTTCAGCTTGCTTCAAACACCTCCCCAAAAATGGTCCTAGCTCTAGGAATGTCATTAACTAGCTGATTTGCTCGGCTTCGCTCCCGTAGCATAATGTCATATATATAAAATATAGCCTATGTTACTCGTGGATAATGTAGCTTTCGAATGGTGCAAGAATTTTTTAAATCGGTCCAGTAGTTTTTGAACCTATTCACTACAACCAAACAAAGTTTTCCTCTGTATAATAATAGTGTAGATAAGTCAATCCCGCGTTCCCTATGGCAGGCATGGGTCGACTGATTAATTGAGACAGACAGGCAATAGCTTAGTTTAGGCCTCACTGTATTTCTTTAGGAATTTTATTTATATCTACTTCTTGTAATTTTTGTCTGTCTGTATGTTTATGTGACAATAAATATTTCAATTTTAATTTTGAGGCAAGTAGGTGTTCAGCCTTCTGTGTCCTGGCCGATACATATTTTTTCTCCTAACGGGGATTGAACCCAGGCCTCGATAACAACTCTTAACGCGCTACTGAACCAAAGAGGCGGTCTGGTATAATTATATAGATTTTTAAAAATGAAATCATAGCAAAAATAGCAGCATTGCCACATGCCATTACTCTGCTACCCCTTCCCTTTTTCCAAAAAAGGACAACTATATTACAACAACATAAGAGATACTGACAGGATAAAAAAACAGACACTTATGAACGTAACCCTCATAGTTAACACCTTGGCTGCGGCAAGTAAAATTATGATTTTACTTGCACTTATTTCGACCCGGTGCAACATCTGATGAAGTTTAATAAAACTTCAGATGTCGCGCCGGGTTGCTCCCCCAACAATATTTCGGTCAGTGCGTGGCAGGATTTTCTCAACCCACCAGCACTAAGATAATTTAAAATGCAATAACGTTGTGAGGTTTGATTCAAGCTCAAACAGGAAATAAGAGATCCACGAAGAAAAGCGACAGACCGACTTCAACCTTAACCGCACTAGAATGCAAGCGCGTCGCCAGCCG
>LQNK01002313.1:0-24915 GCA_001586405.1 Phoebis sennae | reverse complement strand
ACTTTACATACTACAATTCATACTTTTCTCATGCTCTATGAATGAGAATTGTAGGTATTCTGTGACAGTACAGAGTCCAATATGTAAAGCTACACGAGCACGCTTCTAGAAAATCAACTTCAACAATCGACTTTGGTTGCATTATATTTAGCAACTTTTTTAGAATCTCTAGGGGGGGGGGGTATCCAGGGGGGGGGGGGCAGCTGCCCCTCCCTGCACCCCCTTGGCGACGCCCTTGCTAGAATGTATTTTTGTAGTGACGATGACAGACAAAAATAAGGGATATCGAAAATAAAACAAAAATCAAGAAAAGTTTTAATTACTTTTAAATCATATTATGTACTGCTTTAACTTATATTTGTTCTTCTTGTTCTTCTATTTATTACTAAATCTTTTTTATTTTCCGTTAAATTTGTTAGCGAATACGTACAATTTTGAATGCAAAGCTTTCTTACAAATGCCTGAGATAATCGTTCCGTTCGTAATTAGCTGAAATACAGCGTCGGGTCGATATTTATTTATTTCGATACACCAACAGCATTACAAATTGTTATAAAATAAAATAATACACATTACATTATTAACTCATTTGCATCCCAATTACAGGCATATACAATTTAAACAATGTTTCATTAAATTTTACAATAAAATTGATTAAAATTTAGTTCAATTTTTATAAACTTATATTTAACATCAAATTTAAGTTCAAATACTACTATAAATACTCAACAGATCAATTATTAAAATATAGTTAAAACTCATAACATTAAGGATATAATAAAGCTAAAACTTAAATACATCATCACTACATAGTATAAAACAAAGTCGCTTTTTCTGTCATGTGTCATGTTGTATGTCCCTATGAACGCTCAAATCTTTAAAACTACGCAACGGATTTTGATGCGGTTTTTTTTTAATAGATAGAGTAACTCATGAGGAAGGTTTTTATCAGCATTGCACCCGTGCGAAGCCGGGGCGGGTCGCTAGTAGTACAATATATTGGCCTGTTCCGTAGTGAACGGGTAAATGCGTCCATAGATAATAGAATCACATAGTCTGCACCTCCTAAACTGATTTTACGACTGGGTAGCTGCTGTACAGGGCTTCCATAGCTGGATCTGGGAAAAGGGGTGGCGGGGGGCAAGACAGGCTAGTAAATTTTTTTCCGACAGGTCAAAAACTAGAACATGCCCCCTGCCCGCTTAAGCAAACAAAAACCGGGCGATTATGAGAATAAGACATTTGCCGCCTTTTCACTTCACAATTTAATCAGCAATAACAAGAAGAAAAAGAAGATTTGAATGATTTCCCTGACTCTCCCCTAGACATCTGGATCTGTGAGTGGCTTCTCCAATGTTATTCACAATCACTCCTAGGATACTCAAACCCTTTGTGCTAACAAACACCTCGGCTTTGTGCTTCAATTCACTTATAATAATGCGTATATCTTTTATCTTCATTGTAGGTGTCACCAATTTTGGATATATTCAGGGACATTAAACACAACGCCATCTAGTCCCAAACTAAGCAAAGCTTGTGCTATGGAAGCTAGATAACTGAAAGACATATTTAAACATAAGATTTTTGTAAATAAATACATTTTATAGATAAATTAACACTCAGACAGTATAATACAATGTTCATCATATATTAATTATCTACTCGTGGGGATCGAACTCACACCCTCCGGCGCAATAGACCATTGCCATATCCACTGAGCCTATCGGGTCGTCAAATTAATAATTATTCTCAATATACTGTTAATTAAGTGTTGCTCTTTACAACACGCACACTTCTATAAAAAGATTGACAGATACTAACTAAAAATAGATAATTAAATTGAATATTAGCGGCGGTAACATGCATATACAAATAGCTTGTTCGGTGTATTTGCATAAATGTGTTCATAAAATGTTTATTTCAATTGTACTGTCTGACCCGAAAGACATTGTCTAGTGTTATTTATTTGAAAGAAAGAAAAAAGTTTACTTGTCCCATAAACACACCGTGCCTTACAGAATAATAATTTACTAAGATTGGTGCTGTACGGTATTGTCATGGGCCCAAACTACGTCGTCACTCAGCATGTGCAGCAATGCCCTGCCTTTGACAATTATAAGAAAGAAAGAAAAAAATATTTATTCCGAAGAACACAAAATAAAATTACAACACTATGAGGAAGATGGTTGGTGTACTGTGTTCTTTGAAAAAGGTTTGGCTCAGCATAAGTTTAAATAATAACTATAGAAAATAACTATGATTTAATCTTTTCATTCCTGTAATTTAACCCGTGCAACGACGGGTTAGAATACATGTCGCCACCCCATTTCTACCCTTAGGTGTAGTAAGAGACAAGGTGAAATTCTGCTGCATAACATTTTTAGCAATAAAAGAGTGGACGCTTGCCAACTGTAACATAAAAAAAATTGCAATACTTTGATATTTAAGATGTGATAAGGTGAACGGCATGCCCCGCTTGCCTGCTATAACATAAAAAATACTCTCAAGAAAAGTCTCTGCTCTCCCTCTCTCTCTTTTGAAAATTTCATCAGTATAACTCAGTATTTTGACTTGTATAACAATACAAATTATAACAATATTATTATTCTCCAACGTGCTTGTGGAAGTCACAAAATCCCCTCTTGGACATCTCTACTATAAGTTCACATAGATAAAAAATATGATTACTATTCATCAAATCAAATAAAATCAAATCAAATCAAATCAAATCAAATCAAAATTTATTGTGAGTTATTATATTCATGAGTTAGATGATGGTGTCAGATTTGCTGAGCATGCGGTTCACCTGATGTTAAGTGACTGACCGCAGCCCATGAACATCTACAACATTAAGTGTCGCATATGCCGCGCCAGCTTGAAGGAGGGGGAGGCGATAAGGACAGGATTCATGATGGGAAATTGGCAGTGGAGTAGAACAGAATGGGAAACGAATGGGATGGGTATACAGGACAGTCCCCATTGCATTTTTGGCAATATGAAACATCTTGAACTGTAGTCATATTATGTAACTACTTACGTAATTTCTACGTACTTACTGCTAGCACATCACCTTTGAAACATTTAAAAAAGTCAATTAACTTCAATAAATTTGTAATGAAATGACTGTTTAAAATTCTAACAATTTTTATATGATTTATTATTCGTGAAAAAGGATACTCCTTTTTGTATTGACCTTTCGCCTACTTTATCAAACGTTTTATTTGCATACGTAATATTTTTTGCAAATTTATATAATATAATGGTTTTCTGCCAGTCTTCCCAGATCAGTCGAAGAGCTGCGTCAAAAGGTTGTTCGTTTTTTAAATTTAAGGTAAGAATGAATTTGGGAAAGGGCAAAAATAATGTGCCTTTAATAAAACTATTTTATCGCGAGTACCGTTAATATGTTGCAAATAGATAGCATGAATAAGAAATATGAATTTATATGGAGCTATAGGAGATACGTTCTTAAGTGAAAGTGAATCAAGATAAAGAAAAAATGAAAATAATTATATGAAAACCCAATTTTTTTCCGTATTGATAAATTATATAGGTATAATATTCCAAAGGCGTAGTTGTATGTGTTTAGTCTATTGAAATTAATTTTTTTTTCAGGCTATCCTTGCGTTTATCAGAGGACACGATTATATATTTTAGATATCGGGAGGGATTGAATCTAAATCCGAGAGTGCAGATTACAACATGCAGCCCTTTATCCAAGATGGCAGCCGCGAGAAAAGGTTGCAACCGCACAAATTTGGATTCAACTACACACTTTCACCTCTTGACATCTAAAAACTAAAATTGCTTCCTCTGACAAACGCAACCCCAAATGTAACTTTACAATAACTTTACAACTATATAATAGTTTCATCTGAAACACTTTTGATATTTCGAATGTTCATGTGTGTTCTTTTAGAAACTAATTTTTGGAGTTTAACTGGGGATATCCCCAGTAACCAGTATGTATAATAAGTATCATAACCTCTATACAAATTTAAACAAAGCACTTAATTTTTTTACTATTGTCTTTTGTAATCTGATATGAATACTTTTCCAGTGAGATATTAAGTCAGTTGTTACGTGTGTTTCGAATGTATTTAGAATTTATGTTTAAAAGTGTTTACCGCTAATAACTTAGTGTTCTCATGTAAGTGAATATATTTTTTGGATTATTTTTGGGGAATAAAAGTCTTAATCTTGTTCTAGTAATAATGACGTTTTTGGAGGATCGTGACTTGCAAGATGTCCCGAGCATCAAGGAGTATTACAAAGGGAAGACGATTTTTATAACTGGAGGTTCCGGTAAGACATTTGAGAAACATTCACTTTTTATAATAATGTTATATCTCGGTTCCATAATAATTTCGTACCCGTATCGTAGGGGCCTCTTGCCTTCAGATCCAACTGATCGGATCAAAACCCATTTATTGTGTAATTTGGTCTGAAACTGAATCAGTTTTGCTTGATCCAATCGGCCTGATCATTTATGGTATCATGGTATACTTTAAAGTGTTTGCTTTATCATCAAGATTATTAATATATTTTTTTATAGTATATATATAAATACTATAAAAATCATGGACCTTTTGTCAGCAAAGTCATGATTGTACTTCTAGCACAGTCTACAGAATACATACAGTCGTTGCTCGAAACTGTCACATAACCAAAGTCCCAGATCTCAGTGGCGACTATTTGAATGTCCCCGTCATTTAAAAAATGTAAAATTTATATTGGTGACTTTTGAGATGTTAGAATTGTTTTTGGTGTATAAACATAATATGTTTTATAATTGATCGATTGATATATATTGAACAGCGATCCTATTTAAAAAAATTATCATAATTTTGACACGATGATTTTTTTTTAATTTATGATGATCACTCATAATATTTTTTTTAAGGTTTTATGGGAAAAATTCTAGTAGAAAAGCTTCTCTATTCTTGTACGGATTTGAAGAGGATATATTTACTCTTGAGGAGTAAGAAGGGTGTGAAATCAGAAGACAGACTAGCTGCGTTGTATGAGGGTTCGGTAAGTTATTCAGGAATTTTGTAATGTCCAGAAGGAAAATACTCTTAATACTTTAGATTACTTGAGAATGTTACTCAAAGAAAACAGAGTGCAAAATTGTAATATAGTTAGCGTTTCATTTGTTTACAGGACATTCATAACATGTACCTAAATAAAAAATGAAAAGGCTCGGCAAGGCTTTGTTAATTTAATATGATTCGAATGCCAAAAGGATTTTTCAAATAAGTCCATAAATACCAGTGATATGCAGTAACATACATTAAAAATGGCCGAATCGAGAACCTCCTCTTTTTTTAAAGCCGGTTAATAAATAAAAAGGGGCTCTACAAGTAAGGGCCCCTTGAAAAGTTTTTTTAAATTCAAAACATCTGTTTTTAATTTAATTTTCTTTTCAGTGCTTTGGTCGATTACGCAAAGAGAGGCCTGGTGTCTTTGAAGAAAAAGTATCCATCATAGCTGGTGATATTGGCAGCTTAGAACTGGGTATATTTTATTGGGCTATTTTATCAGTTAAGCACGTTGATTATTTTGTATTGATCGTCCAAGATTTCTTTCTATGCCCTGAAAGACAGGCACTTGTTTATTTCCCCGCTATGATGGGATTAATTTAAAGCATTATATTTTTTAATTAATAAATACTCGCGGGATTCCGGAGTTAATGCTATACTATGTCCTTAGATTTATCAGACGCTCCATAATGTAGATATACCTTAATTGCAGGTATTGCTAATGACGACAGAGCAACTCTTATAAGGGAAGTGAACATAGTTTTCCACGTAGCTGCTAGTGTGAGGTAAATTGATATTAATTATTATATACTTATATAGCTCCACTGACCGATTTCGGTCATGGTGGACCTCAACAAAGACTAACCAGATGCGCAGAATTGTACTGTACAAGTGTACGCGCGAACACAGGTGCACTCTCTATTCCTTCACTCTCATAACCCAATGAGACGGTGGACCGACACGACCGGAGAGACATCAGGCGCAGGACCGACGGCTTTACGTACTCTCTGAGGCTGGTGCTGACTGATTTTTCAATAAGCAAAATCCCAATAACATTTTTTGGTCTCACCTAAGAAATAGATTTCATTCCTAATATGTGAGAGCGTTATTGATATTGATATATAAATTACTATTTGAAATTTCTCTATTCTAGGTTCAATGATACATTAGACAAAGCGATGAAACTAAACGTGCGTAGTACCAGGGAGATGGTGGAGCTTGCGAAAGAGATGCAGCATCTTGAGGTGAGCTTGAATGAAAGAGAGAAAACACTTTAAGTTAGGTCTTGTACATACAAACATAGAATTATATTAAATTGATCAATAAGCAGAGATTTTATTGGCTATATAAATTAAGAACTTTAAATTGATACAGAACTCAGGTATATTCGTATAAAACTCAACTTTTAAGCCCTCCTCCTTCGTCACCCCCCTACGGATTTATCTCATCTTCGTGCTTAAGATATTTTTTTTGTCTAAACTATTTGCCTTAAATATATTATCAAGATCGGATTAGCAGTACTCCAAATATCGTTGGACAAATACAAACATTACGATACGATACGATTTGTACTTAAATACAAACATACACTCTCCAGACCAACTCAATTCTGAGACATCGCTTCGCTCTGTCGACTTTTGAAGGAACTGTGCCAGCTGCCTTCTATGAATATGATCCTTAACCAATGTTATCTTATACTTTTCAATCTTTATTTTCAGAGCTTCATCCACGTGTCAACAGGTTACTCCAATACTAACAGGGATAGGATTGAAGAGGTCATGTATCCCCCCCACGCTGACTGGAGAGACACCCTCGAAATCTGCGAAACTATCGACTCTTCAACGTTGGAAATTTTAACACCGAAGTAAGAACCCATTTGTAAAATTATCAACGCGGCTGATGCTGAGGGGATACCCTCTTCCAATGATATATTAAGCTCAAACGGTTGTAAACAATTCCACATTTGAATTATAACTTTGAAAAGAGCAAGTACTCGAGTTTATTGTCGGTTCTTCTCAGTAGAGACAGCCTTCCAAATCAGTGGGTAAATAAAAACATATTAATTATGTCAATGTATATGACGTCCTAGAAGCGCCTCAACAGAGGCCAATTTGAAAATAAACGTTTTGACTCTGACTTTGACTTGCCGTACACCTTTATCTTCTTTTTTCTGTTTTTGTTTTCATTGCTTTTTTATTATTATTTTAGTGTGTGCTTGGAATAACTGTTTTTTCTTTTCTTTCTTCCGAAAAATCGAGATTACTATTAACCATTTAAGAAACTTGATTTACTAAGCGATAACAGTATTGCTTACTCCGATTTAATACAATGTTGTTCGTTGCTTCCATTTTTGGTATAAAATGAGGCATAACTGTTTTTAAATTTTTAACCATAGATCGTTTTTCAAATTCAGTTTCTCAGTAAAAACAAATTTTCGAACCATTAAAAATTATTTAGTATCCTGCAATAATTTTACTATTTAAGTGTTTTTCTTTGCAGATTATCACAGAAAAAACAAATTTTCGAATTGGTTTGAGACATAATCAAATGTTTCGATTTAATTTTTATAACATTACACGTACCTTGGAGAGTTGCCAAATACATATGTTTATACAAAACAGTTGGCAGAGCACGTGGTGTATGAGAATCGGGGCAGATTACCCGCCGTGATACTGCGGCCCACTATAAGTATGTAATTTTAATATCTGATTTTTTTTTTATTAGATAAGTATTATATATGTTACCTGATGTCTGTTAGTCCCATTAGCGACAGGAAGAAGTAATTTTATGGTATAAGTGAGGCATATGAGCAAGTCGCGATCAACGCCGCCCATAAGCGCTCACAAGTTAGGAAGGCTCGTGGGTGCGATGCCTGCCTTTAAGGAGGACGCTCGTTTCTTGAAGGTGCCGAAGTCGTATCTGTTTGGAAATACCGCATCTGGAAGTTGATTGTGGCTGGCAGGAAATACGGAACGTACTACAACTAACTACGGAGAGCGCAATGTTTATTTTTAAATTACATTTATTGGGACTTATGTCAATCAATTAGGAAGTGCGAGCGCTTAAGAGAGTGGAGTAGAGAACTCAGAAGATTAATTTTATTTGTATTCTCATTTGCCTTTTCAAAACTTAACTCAACTACTTAACTAAAGTGCCGTACTAACATATGCCATTATGATTTCAGTTGTATCCAGCTATAGAGAACCTTTTCCCGGATGGCATGAGAATCTTAATGGTCCTATAGGATTTATGATAGCCTTCGCTAAAGGTAAATTATCGTTTGTTAATTTTTCGATTTTATAACACGTACACTAGTACGCCGCAAATTCACCCGCATATATTTCCTACTCCCCTGGGATGCGGCCAATGCGTGCGATGCGTACATGTGGTACTAGCTTTAAATGACGGTTATCAGATATCTATCTATCTATAACTTCATTCAAATTCAAATTGAATGATATTAATTCAAAACTAAACTGATTTGTATCGATAATTTTAATTGAATTATTATTATAATACCAGCTCGACAAATAGTGTAGATTATTATTTCAACTAAATATAGTATTTAGAAATTCGTTGTTTACTTGTTATTAAAATTGGTTCTCCATCTTTTCCAAAACGTTATTTTGTATGGAAAAAATATTAGGCAGTGAAATAAAGTAAAGTTTAATGATTTTAATTTTATTTTTAGGTATTATCCAGATGTGTTATACGGGTCCCGATACTATTTGTGATTATCTTCCAGTAGACTTAGCTATTAAGAATTTTATCGCTGCTTCTTGGATTCGGGGGACCAAAAAGTTTGTAAAATTTCTTTTATATTCTAATCATCATGAATGTTCATTTGTTTATTTTATTTTCCCCAATAACCTTATTTAATATTGGTTTTATACAGCCATTTTCCTTTTTAACAATCTTTATGTCCTAACGATCAATTTTAATTTATTTCATTTTAAATATTTAATGTAGAACTAAAACTATGAATAATTTAATTTTAAAACTTTGTCGTCCAGATAAATAGTTTTCAGGAAATATAATTGGACACTTAAATGCCTTAGTCATTGATATAGACGATAAACAGTAGTAGGCCTAGGAAATTCCCTTAAGGCACTCCTGTATCTCTAAGGCGTGTCAGCTCATATTTGAAGATGAAATATATATTTTACTTTTCCAGACTTGAACAGACAGATGATATTCCGGTGTATAACGTTTGCTCTGGATCACTGAATCCAATCCGGAATTATGATATGCAAAGTATGGGGTTGAAAGCTATGCGAGAGATACCATTGGACAACACTCTGTGGGAGAGCCGGGGGGGTATGACCACCTCACGGTTTCAATTTTATTGGAGTGTAAGTGTATTTTTATCATAGAGATACTAAAATGGTGAAATCAGTAAAGTGGTTAAACAAAAAGAAACATCACAAAAGCTGAGAGGATTATTCTAAATGAGTATTAGTAGTTATTGTATTGATGATTTCTTTTTGAATCTGCAAATAATAGTGTAATTTGTTAATATTATGGTTGTTAAAAAATGCATGGCACTAAATTTAAGAAAATATAGCACTCACCTAATTGTAATAATCCACTGCCACAAATCATTTTATTTTATTTCATTTCATTGATTTTATTTCAAGTCTTAAATAGTAAATCGTCCAGTTTTTGGTCTGTTTGGTTTAAACAACTGTTAAAATTAAAATATATATTTACTTTTCAAATTACATTATTCAAGAACATTCAATGTTAGTACCACAAGCAACGTTTATCTTCAAATAATAAACAACCAGTAAGATCTATGTTCCTATTAAATATTGAATTTTTACAAAGTGTAAATATTTTTTTATTTTCAGGTAATATTCGAACAACTAATTCCTGCTCTTTTCGTAGATGCTATATTGCTATTGTTGAAGAAGAAACCACGGTGAGTGTACATATTGTTATAAACTAATTTATTTTAAACTATTTGTTAAGAACTAGTCAGTTTACAACAAATCACACTTAGTAGTCGTTATGACTATGAGCAATGAAGGAGAGTCGGAGATGTAGAATGGCAATTATATATCATAGCCCCCTGTTAATTTCTTAAAACATTATATTTTTTCAGACTTATAAAAACACAGCGACAAATATATTCATCACAAATGGCTGTAGAATATTTTACAACGAGAACGTGGACATTCTGCAACGACAATTACGTACGTCTCTCAAACATCACAAAGCATGAGGCTGAGTTTTATGATGACGTGGCGGCAATAGACCTAGAGGAATTTATAAAGAACGCAACTTACGGCAGTAGGAAATATATACTGGGTGAAAAAGATGAAGATATTCCAAAAGCCAAAATTCATTTAAGAAGGTAAGTTTACTTAAAAAATGACATGATGAGGTCATCGTACTGACAAATTTCTGGTCATTTCTGTATACTTGTAAAAATATTTGCCATTAAATTCCGATTTAAGTATCTACAACTTTTGTTTAAACATTTTAATTCTTCACAAAATTTATAATTCATACAAACAACATAAAACTTATAAGAATCAAAATGTTTACAATAAATTGATTTTAAAAGTATATCCCAGACAAGTATAACTCTTAATTTTTTCAATTGAAATATTTTGTCTTCTCGATTTTTTACCTATATTATTTTGAACAATTGTTATTTCTTGCAGGATGCAAATACTTCAAAAAATATGTCGTGGCCTGTTCTTTATTTTCGTCGTGTGGTTGATTTGGAACACTGCTTTCGTACAAAGATATATAACCAGATACCAGAACCAGAAATATATATAAATTTGAGAGGAGGATATAATGCTGTCTGGCTCATATTTTACATATTATTATAATTATACGGGGTAACTATGTATTGATATCGTCCATTGAAGCCCTCTAAAGCTGGGATCCCACAGTCGACCAGGTCGCCATAGTAGGCCTGACGCAGCTCGAACTGCAGAGCTATTGCGTATCTTCGTTGACAACTGAAAGTGTAGATCACTTTGCAAAGTGACCAATAGCCAATTGTCAAACTACCGTTTTCGTATAGCCTATGAACAGTGTCCAACAAAAATGACGTCATAGCACTGATAAATTTGATGGACACCGTAAATCATTTTGACAGATGTTTGATGATGAAAAGGCGTACCTATTACAAGAAAATCAGTCTTTAGTCAATATGAACCAAATAATGGAGGGTAGATGTATAACATTGGATAAACTTGAATTTTTGTTCGACTGTGAAACTTGTGCCTATATTTTTTAAGATCTGCTGGTCGATTCTGTAAAACAAGATTTTCGATTTCAAATCTCTTCTTGACTCTCACTCTCACTTCGAAAATCACTTGGATTCTCACACTCTTTAGTATTAATTAACGTAATCATTATCTCTCTTATCATGTAAAAAATAAAATAAAAGTACTCCACTGTAAGCAAACTTTATTCATTGTTTTATTTGACAATTTTGCCTGTGATATAAATAACTAATTATAACTTTCTATCAGTAAAAATATCAATATAAATTGCGTTAGGCCGTAACAAACAAACCAACAAACTGAAGAAAATCTCTATAAAGCGTAAAGTTATAATTCTTTATTTACACAAGTAAACAATACGATAAAGAATAAGAAATAAAATATAAATAAATATTTTCACAACAGGCGATCCTTATCGCTAGTGACAATTTCTCCCATTCAACATTAGAAGCAACGTACAGAATATGAGACCACTGTTTGTATGTATAGTTTGTTAATTTTTATGTACAATATTCATTCATTCAATGTAAGATATATACTGCTGTAACAACATTAGCTATTTTTTAAGTTATACCAGGCAAGCGGGGCATGCGGTTCACCTGATGTTAAGTGACTGACCGCAGCCCATGAACATCTACAACATCAAAGTGTCGCAGATGCCACGTTGGCTTGAAGGAAGGGGATAAGGAGAAGATAATTGATAGGAAGTTGGGAGAAGACAGGACAGGAGAGGAATGGGATGGGAATACAGGTCTCAGAATTAAATGTCTCTCAATTTCCCTTGATATAATTTTGCACGAAATCAGTATTCCACATCCACCAAGCCATGAAGATGTAGAACAGGCTATGAACCACTTGATGCAGTATTTGTAATCTGGAAGGAAAAACAATATATTTAAGAAGTAACCAATTTTATAATTATAAAGAATAAAAAATAATAATAAAAGAATCCTAATCCTGCCCATCTTTATAAAAAGTTTCATCAAGATCCGTTCGGAAGTTTTGGCGTGTCACACAAACATCCAAATATTTCATAATAATACTAGAAAGTAGGATTATAAAGGACAAGTCTACTCGCGGCTTCACTCGCGTTGATTTCGGGTTCTATAATTCCACAAAAAACATCCTATCTATATACGAAATTTCATCAAAATCCATACAGTAGTTACGGTGTAATTGACTCACAACCATTCTAACATCTTGAACATCTTAACTGTCACATTTATTAGTGTGATAAATAAAAGCTTTTCATCTGCAAAATGTTGTAAAAAATTTTACCGTCTCATATGCTTTCTTGCTTTTGGAATATCTACATCCTTTTCACCTAGAATGTATTTTCTACTGCCGTAAGCCGCATTTTTAATATATTCCTGTTGATCTATCGTCTCTATTTCATCATAGAACTCAGCTTTATCGACATCTTTTATGGTGTTTGTCAGATGTACATAGTTATCATTGCAGAATATCCATTTCTCGGTTGAAAAATATTCTAAAGCCATTTGGACTGTATATATTTGTCGCTGTGTTTTTGTTAACCTGAAAGTTATATAATAAGGGGGCTATGTCAAATTAATTTGAACGCAATATAGTGAACTAAAGGAAAAAGCGGAATTGGAGCTGCTATAGCAACAACCGATTTTTATTGTAGAAAATTTGATGAGATATTGTTTAAATTGTATATACTTGTAATATTATTTTATATTCTTATCAATTTGTAATGCTGTTGGTGTATCGAAATAAATATTGTTTTACTTACTGTGGACTTTTCTTTAATAATATCAACAGGGCATCTATGAATAAAGCTGGGAGTACTTGTTCAAAAATTACCTGAAATTCAATCATAACTCTTTTTATATTATTTTATATTTATTTAATCTCTCAAAGGGTCTCAAGTCTTGATGGAAAATTATTTCTATTTTTAACCGACTCTTAAAAATAGGAGCAGGTTCATCAATTCGATCGTATTTAGTTTATGGACCGATTTGGAAAATTCTCGAAATTCGGGTCAAGTCTGATCATCCATGTGGTAGATATTTCAGGGAACTCCTCGAAAATTAACAGAATAAGCTCTGCGGTTAAGGTTTAATGATGTGATTACCCTTCAGGGCACTAAAAAGGGAAAAATAATAATGTTTTGCCAAAAAATAGAACCAACTTCCTCACTCAAAAAAGTAAATAGTATCAAGAAAATAGTAGTAGTTTATTTTTGTTGAAATCTATACAAAGTCGGTGCTAAATCTTGTAAAATTGGAAATAGATAAAGGCGATTTTCGATTATGTTATACGTACGCTCAAATAGAATATAAACCACGACATAGTCATATTGCCTCAGGTCACCCACAGAGAATTGTCCAGCGGTGTCTCCCTTAAAGCCTTCAAACATGTACGTTGCATATCATAATTCTGAATCGTGTTAAGTGAACCCGCACAAACGTTGTACACCGGAATATCGTCCGTGTGGTCTAGTCTGTAAGGATTTATTTATTTAGGATCACCATTAATGTATTTCCATCCCATTCCTCTCCCATCTTGTTCTACTCTTCTCCCAACTTCCTATCATTAATCCTCTACTTATCTCCTTCTCTATCTGCGACACTCTTATGTTGCAGATGTTCATGGGCTGGGGTCAGTCACTTAACATCAGGTGAAACGCATGTCAAAATGATAGGCCACCACTACTAAATTAAATTAAAATCAGATCGCAAAAACACAGTCTACAGCTAATACAAATAAATGTGAATATAATGATCATTTTTCAATTTTGACATAGCAGAATCAAATACTTATTGTATTATCAAGTTATATTCTTTGAATTTTATTTTGAAAGAATTATATTTTGAATAATCTAAAACAATACTCATGTAAGTACAGTAGTTAGTAGCAGTAATATTATGCGAAGAAAGACATTAAAATATTACTAACTTCCTGTAGCCTCGGATCCACGCAGCGGCAATGAAAATTTTAATTTATCTATCTACCTGGATTTGAATAAGAAGTCTGGATGATACCTGAAATTAAAGGAAACATTGGGCTTAGTTAAGAATCTGCAATATCGATTATGTTGCCACCCCATATTTAATCGTAGTAAGAGACCATAGAAGGTAATTCTGCAGCATAACATCTTCAGCAACAAAAGAGTGGGGCCGAGCATTGCACGGTTGGGAGAAGCTTGCATTGGAGAAATTACCACCCCTCAGCAGATCGGCTTGATGCAGTATTGCATTGTGTTCCTTTGGGTGTGTGGTGGCCCGGAGGCCTGTATTCCTATCCTATTCCTCCCCATCGTAATCTACTCCTCTCCCAATTTCACATCATCAATCCTCTCTGTATCCCCATCCCTTCCTTCAAGTCTGCCTTCAAGGCATCTGCGACACCTAGATGTTGTAGATATTCATGGGCCGCGGTCAGTCACTTAAGATCGGGTGAACTGAATGCTCCGGCAATTGGCAATATTATTTTATAGATAAATAACATTGTAATTGTTATTTATCTATAATTACACAAGAATTAAATTGCAGAAAGATAAGATGAAAACAATGGAGTAAAGAAATATGGATTTTATCAGGGCGTCTGTGTGGGGCTGTGTCGAAATGGGACACTACTCAGGACTAAAAGATTTTAGGGCAAAAAATGACGTTCTCAAAAAGACAAATCTCTTTCGTGGGACTTTAAACCTAAAAGATTTGCAATTCCATGTCGGGGAGAAGTATGAGACTACTTTTCAGCTTGCCTTAAATACCTACCTCAAAATAAAAAATAATATAAATAAATAAAGGTGCGTTCATTGTCATAAACATATTATAAAATTAATGTTACATGTAATAAATTGTTTGACAAAAGGAAATGGGTCAGCATTTGCTGCCTGGCAGATCAGTGCCATTAAGCTGTTTTTTAGCCAAATTGGTGATATACATACTAATAGAGGGTCGCAGTATGACAGCAGGTATCCTGCCTCGATTATCATACACCACGTGCTCAGCCAACTGTTTCGTATAGACATACGTATTGGGCAGCTCTCCTAAATATCTGAAATATATAATAAACAAATGGATATAAACAATTCTCGAATAGGCTTATCACAAGTTTTATCCTTATCTTTATCTTTATCCCTTGTACGTTAGAGCTAGAAACGGGACCCTATTGTTAAGACTCCGCTGTCTCTCTGTAAGGACGCCCTCTGCCCCACCTAGGACCTTAAGTCAAGTCAAGTCTCTCTGTATAGCTATAAAGCTGAAACTTTCACAAATTTTGTTGCCGCTATAACAAAATAAAAAATATAGCTACCTATAAAACAAAAATGACCTGGCTTGGTAGAGACTGTGCTCTACCCGATTCTAAATTAAAATATTTAACATACCATACCCCAATACGGAAAACAGGTCTTCACTTTTGTATGTTAGAGCAATTAAAAGAGTAAGTATTGATTTAAATACTTTTTTAACACCATTTACACTATTTTTAATAAACTTTATTTAATTACAACCGGTTACGAAAATTCATCATCAGGTAAACAAACCATTTGTTAATGATAAGTAATGGAAATAGTGTAAAAAAGTCTTTAACATAGAATAGAATACAATAGAATAGAATAAAAAATATTTTTCATTCATGTAAACTTTTTACAAAGTACTTATGAATTCAATACTTAATATGCCATCAAGGAGTCACAATACAATCTATCAAGTACATATAAAAGCGTAAGATCCGCTATTTTCTTTTTTTTTTCAAGTTCCTTATAAAATGTTGAATTCTTACTTCGGTGTTAAAATTTCCAACGATTGAGCGTCGATGGTTTCGCTTATCTCGAGCGTCTCCCTCCAGTCAGCGTGGGCTGGATATACAACCTCCTCAATTTTCTCTCTATTGGTGTTACCATAACTCGTTGATACGTGGACGAAACTCTGTAATGAATAAAACGAAATAGAAAGAATGAAGCTAGCTAATAAGTACTTCAAGTTTCACTACTTAAAGACACATTTACCATTTACTATTGTACCAAGTGTTTTTTTTATGCCAATAAATGAATTTGTATGAAATTTTCTTTAGTCGATTTGGCCGGCATTCACGATGCGTGCGATTTCTGTTACACTTGCCATACAGCTTGCTTTAGAATGATCGTTTTTACTGATTGATCACGTCAAGGTCTGTTACGCGTGTTTTACAGTCTGCATACAAAACTTTTTAATGGTCAAATATAGTCTGGATTCTATATGTTTTAACATTTGAGAATCTAAAAATCGTTCAATGATATTGTACCAAACAGCGTAAATAATACTATTAATTAGTTTTATCGTTCGTAGCTCGCATGCGGGAAATACCTAATATAATTTCCAATCATTAATCCTCTCCTTCCATAAGGCTGACAAGGCATCTGCAAATCTGCAATACTTTGATGCTGTAAATATTCTTAGGCTGTGGTTAGTCACTTAATACCAGGTGTGTCGCATGCCGCGCTTATCTTTAACTTTTACTTCAAAAAGAAAAGAATTGAACGTAAGCTAAAACGCAGTCAAAAGATAGTAATAATTATAATATACTTACTTCAAGATGCTGCATTTCTTTCACCAAATCCACTCTCCTTGGTCCCTCGTATATTCATTTTCGCCGCCTTGTCTAGTGGATCGTTAAATCTAGAAAATAAATGTCATATCATACATATATTCGCCGGACCAATTAGGCAGAAATTGACATCAAGGATCCTCCTTTTAATCCCGTAAAACCCACAGGCCTAGTTACTGAACGCACCTTTCACGTTTCGTACTACTTTGACATCAGTTTACAAGTGACATTTGCATAGGAAGGTGACATGCACTTTCAGAGATACTCTATAAAATATTAAATTACGAAATGTTACCGACTTATATATTTCTTAATTTTACCTACCTTACACTCGCAGCGACATGGAATATAATATTTACTTCATCAATTAGCAATATTCTGTCCTTATCCGAAATACCTGAAAAATAATTAGGTATTAATAAAACAGTTTCATGCTACGAAATCTATTGGTCGACCGCATCGTCGGTGAAGTGGTTGCGTCTTTGAATACAGATCGAGACGTCTCGGGTTCGATTCCAGAGTAGGGCAAAAAAAAAGTCACAATAACAGACCTTCACACACCTTTTGGGGGGTTCACGCGTATGCCGTAGCTTTTTTTAAGGTACCCCCCGATGTCGGCCACTTTTCGCGGCTCCTTGAGGGCAGGATGGAAGGAGCTGTGTCCATCCTGCTCTTCTCCTTGCCGTGGTTTCCCCAAAACATCTTTTCGTAATCTTATCTTACCCTTTCCATCTTTTAAGGCTATTAAAAGAAATAACGTAGAAATAAAGAAACCGACCTACAGCGGTATTTGCGTTCTACTATGGCTTCACTCACAACTTCCTTCATCACTTGGTAAAGCTCTGTAAGGAATTACCATCTGCGGTGTTTTCGAACAAATTAGATTGGGGTCTTCAAGAAACAAGCATATATGTCCATCAAAGGCCGGCAAAGCACCTGCGACACTCCCGGCGTTTCAGGTGTTCATCGCCGGTGATCACTTAACATCAGGTGACCCATAGCCTGTTCTGCCATAAAAATTAAATAAAATACTTTAAAAAAAATTAAAGGCGGTTATACATTGTTTTACATTATTATTAACCCGACGTTTCGAGCACTTTACTGTGAGTCACCCGGGACCACGCTCGCTGTAAAGTGCTCGAAAAACCCTTTAAAAACCCCTTTAAAAAGTATTTTATTTAATATGGAATGTACTCGTGTTAAAATAAACACAAGAAAATACTAAGTTGTTTCGCTTTTTCTGATTGTTTGATCAAAAACATACAATATTCATTTGTGTTCCAATATTTTTCCTTTGTAAGTCACCATTCATTTTTTTATGGTGTATTTTATGCAATAAACAAGCCCATTAAAATGGATAATAATAAACTTACAGAACCCTCATATAACTTTGTTATTCTGTCTCCTGATTTCACTCCCTTCTTACTCCTCAGGAGTAAATATATCCTCTTCAAATCCGTACAGGAATATAGTTTTTTCTCAATCAGAACTTTGCCCATAAATCCTTAAATAAAACAATATTATTATACTCTCATACATTTTAAAACTAAAAGTACTTTTACTCAGTGTAAAAAGTCAATAGTAAATGTTAATAATAGACCTCCACATAATTATACGCAAAACATGTCGTATTTGATGGATCGTTACGTTGTTTGTATATAATATCACACAAGTACGTCCACTGATCTTTCTGTCCAAATAAAGAAACCGATTCGTATGATACCGATCTGTGGATGCCTAGCTTTAAGAAACAAAACAATTAAGCGGGAAAAATTAACATACATTTCGCAGCTCACACTTAAGCACAAGTGGATCTAAATTCAATCGGTATGTATAAATTTATTTTATTAGCAACGTACTGAGGTACCAAATTAAGAAGGCTGGGTTGCAGATAAAAAAATAGACACAAATAAAGGCATTCATTATTAAAGGCTTTAAATAGGGCATTTAATATTCAATTAAGTGTCATAGGAAAAAAAATCAATAGTAAAAATTATTTGATCATCGAATATACACAAGGTATTTTGGGACCGTTCTTATTTTTTATGTATATTAGTAACGAATAATTAGCAATTTAAAGTTTATCATTTGCGTCTTTGATGTTATTGTGTATCAAATAGGTTAACAATAGGGATTCTATTTATAAACTAGCTGTCCCCCACTGTTTTACCCGCGTTACTCCTGGTCCTAAGCTATCTCGCTATAAAATTTCAGTGAAATTGGTCCAGCAAATCTCGAGTTACAAGTGTTGTAACAAACCCGTCTTTGTTTTTTTACATAATAGAATAGAAGAAGATATGAATAAGCGTAATTCTAAGTAATTAAGTTGCGGACAGGACACAAATATTCCAAGTATATTTAATGACTTACCAGAACCGCCAGTGATGAATATCGTCTTTCCTTTATAATACTCCTTGATGCTCGGGACATCTTGCAAGTCATGGTCCTCCAGAAAGGTCATGTTTACGTAATCAATATAGAGTAAGTTTACGACAGGGATTTTATAAGAAGCACGCGAATTGCGGTCTCCTTTTTTAACCGACTTACAAAAAAAGGAGGAGGTTATCAATTCGACCGTTTTTTTTTTTTTTTTTTTTTTTATGTATGTTACCGCATACCGATTTCAAATTTTTTTTTGCATTTTTTTCGAAAGAGTAGAGTTCATGTGTGGTCCCATAGAAATTTGGTTCAAGTCTGATCATCCATGTGGAAGATATTCCAGGGAACTCCTCGAAAATCAACGGAATAAGCTCTGCGGTTAAGGTTTAATGATGTATATATAAACTGAATTGTGACTAGATGATGTGATTACCCTTCACAGGACACTGAAAAGGATAAAATAAAAATTTTTGCCAAAAAATAGAACCGACTTCCTCGCTCTAAAAAGTAGAAAATAACTTTTATTTCATTTGTGTTGAAATCTATACAAAGTCGGTGCCTTATCTATTTTCAATTTAACAAGATTTTGCACCGAAAATTTTTATTGAGTTATTCTACTCAGAAAATTTGATAAGATGTAGATGCTTCTTGGAGAAGGATAAAAAATATTATAAAAATTAGGAAGAAATACTCTAGTCGGAATACATGAGGTCTCATTAAAAACTAATTAAACTTTTAAACACTGTATAGGACTTTAAGCTAGTTTGGTCCTTTGACTACAGACGGGAGGTCTCGGGTTCGAATCATGGGAGAGGTCATGTACGGTCCCCCAGCGGCAAAATTTCGAATTCTTCTTCTTTGGCAAATATTTAGTGTTAATGTCTTGTAATTGTGTGTGCAAAAATTTTATTTCTGCGTCAAGGGACTCCGATGTTATTCAAGATTCTGTTGGGAGGACATTTTCCCAATTGCTGGATCACTGAAAATAGGGGTTGGACATATACGACTTTTTTATGAAATTAGATTAAATTTGCTTGTATTTATATACAGCGTAAATAACTTCGGAGTTTTATGACGCACTAATTTAGTTTTTGCACATACAATTACAGCTTGTGACACACTAATTATGTTTTAGCGAAATTTTTTCTTTAGTAGTACCATTTTTAAAAACGTTGCCGTTTACCCGTTTTTGTTGATTTTCTCACAAATTTAAAAATTGCACAAACAAATACACGAAATATACACTAAATATTTACCAAAAAAGTTTTAAAATTTCGATATATTGTAGTGACAATGTAGGGGAACGCGTATTGTGGAGCAAAACAAAAATATTATAAAAACTTCCTAACACAAAATCTCCATAGAGTCCTGAGTCAGTCAAATTGGCAGTGTTGGAATTTACGTCCCATCGGATTATGAGAGTAAAGGAATAGAGAGTAAAGGAATAGAGAGTACACCTGTACATATTTTTTTAAGTACCAAAACAAATTGTCAAAAATTTATTCATGCGCTTTTTATAAGGGATATCTTTAAAAACGTATTTGATCTGGAGTCCATGGGCTGACAAAGGTTAAGAAAAGTTAGCCCAATTTGTTATGAAGAAATAGAAAACAACTGTGACGCTTAGGATACAAATGCTCTTAGGCGACGGTGAACAGAAAAAACACACACTTTGGTAAAAAAAAATACCTTAAATTATAATTAAAATAAAAACAATCGACTGTATACTAACAAACTGACACTGTTCTATGAATTTTCTTTTTAAACTAGAAGGTGACCAACACAATGAGCAAAAAAAATACTATATGTTAATTGTGTAATAAATACGCAAATGTACAATTTTTATAGGCTTTGTTTTAAAATGTAAATTAGATCAGCAAAGAATAGACTAATACTTACATAATTCATTTTTTGTGTGTCACAAATAAAGTGGGTTGTTTTTTGTTAGAATACTGAAAAAATGCTTGTTATGAAAGGAAGAATTTCGAAAGTTTTCTCGGTAAAAAGAATGTTCCTAATCCTTTTAAAGTGGAATTCGAGAATTGGGCCAAGCTCATAATAGGCTTGAAATAGTCTGATTTTATAAATTTCAATGTTATTATTAGTTTCCATTTATTTATTTACTAGCGCCGCCCGCGACTTCGCATGCGTAACTAGAATTTTGTTTTCTTTTAGATTATATAATTATTTCGTTTATTTTCCAAATCGGCCTCTTTCTAGGTGCTTTTAGAACGTCATATACATTTACATAATTAATATTTCTTTATTTACCTCCGATTCGGAACTGTCTCTACCAAGAAGAACCGACAAGAAATTTGAGCAGTTGCTCTTTTTAAAACGTTTTAATCTAATGAAGAATTATTTAAAATGAGTCTGCTGAGTTTGACCACCGTGGCTGAACTGGTCAGGCCCCTATTCACAAATGCGTTTCTATGCTTATGTGTGCAAAAAAGTATTTAAAAAAATAACACCCAGTATATAAGAATTAAGACATTACTGGTTTTTATGCGTAATGAACAATTACTAACCCTAGGTCATTCGCTCTGGAATAAAATGTGTATTTTATTAAAAACTTCTACTTTATATTCATTGGTCGTATTGTCTAACTTTTTGCGAAAAAACAGAACCTTCCTCACATTTAAAAGTAGAAAAGAGGTTTTATATTATTTTTGTTGAAATAAAAGTACGCCTTTACCTCTTTTCAATTGAAAAGGATCTTGCACCGACTTTGTGTCAACAAAAATAAAAAGTTATTTTTTACTTTTTAATGTGAGGAAGTTGGTTCTATTTATTGTAATTTTTCCCAAAAGTTATTATTTTTCCATTTATCGTGACCTGTGAAGGGTATATCAGAGCTAGTCACCATTCAGTTTCAGAGTTTTGATGTTTGAAGACATCATTAAGCCTTAACCGCAGAGCTTATTCTGTTGATTTTCGAGGAGTTCTCTGGAATATCTTCCACATGAATGATCAGACTTGAACCAAATTTCTATGGGACCACACTGACACTATTCTTTCAAATGCAAAAAGAATTTTCATTAATTTTATATGCTGATAGACCATCATAGACTTAAATAATTTTCTTTAAATTTTATGTTACCCTTATAGACATAATAATATCGATCTGTTTTATGCTCTCAACCTAAATTTATTTCATGTCATGAAATGTTTAAGTAATTTTATATACGATGAACTAGTTTGTTAGAATATTCAAATGAGTTATTGCTGATTCCACAGATTAAAGAATAAAAGGCAGATGGAGAGCGGCCGAAGACTCGAGTGACGTTGAAAAGCAAATACAAAATTCAAAAGCAAATACAAAAATGCTTGTCTAATTGCACACACACAGATGCACGTGTACGTACGAGTAATTAGCGTCAATCGAGTCTTCGGAACACTCCATCTGCCTTTTATTCTCTAATCTGTGGCTAATTCAATATGTTCATAGTGACTCATTAAGAGAGCAATTTACGTCAAAATAGTATAAAGTCAAAATTTTGTAACTGTGTGAGCTCTCCTTAATATTAATATTGTTTGTTAACACGTTCGTTGCGGCATCGTTTTCGAAGGACTTTGAGCTGGTGCTATGGAGACCTAAAACATCTCTAAACTATCCTATCCGTTTGTGCGTTAATAATAATAGCTCCCCAGACCGATTTCAGCCATGGTGGCCAATCTCAACAGAGACTAGCCAGCTGCGCAGGAGATATTATAGTGCACAAGTGTACGCGCGAACACAGTTTGTGCGTTAGAGATCTGATGAGTCTCCTAAAAATACAATTTTGAAAATCATTATTATTTTTTATTTATTTATTTTATTTTATTTTACAATGCAACATAAATAAATTGTCGCCAAACTATAAACAGTTTGTTGGCGAGGCGCTCTTATCTCGTAACTTACACCCGTTTTCAATATATTATATCTTCAATTATGTTTATTTAGAATTTTTATGAGTTAAAGATAGCCTAATGCTCTATATATTGCTAGGTTCGCACGCAGTTATGATATAAGAATGCTACAAATACAAAAAAAATCGTATCCCGCAAGGAGTGAAAAATCTCGATTTTAGTCGCCCCACAGTACGAAAACCCTGCAGATCTTATAGGTCTTCTAACGCAACGAACGTGCTAACTTTGCTTGTGATACCACATAAGTTTAAAATAGACGATCGAAGGACCGTTTCATAATTTATATGGAAATAGGGTTGATCAAAATCTCACATTGTGCAAACACCTTTACAAAATACAGAATTTTGTAGTTCATGTGAACTAAACCGCGGGCGGAAGGCTAGTTAATAAATTTACATATAATGACATTAAGTGTGACAAGGAATTAACAACAATTCTAAAAAATTAATTATATACATGCAAATATTTTTAAATTGGTAACGTATTTTTTTCACTTAGGTACTTTTTATTTTATTTTTTATCAATTTTATTTTGTTTTCATTGTTTTTTTTATAGACAATTCAATCGGATTCGTTTTCATTTATAATTGTTAATAAAGCTTGTTTTTTGATTGTCTGTTTATTTCTTTAAGTGTGCAATCATGTAGGTATAACATTTTCACATTTCATAGAAAATAGACCAATATTAGGCGCAACTTATAAACACCATATCCAAAAAAAATTAGGTCTCCATACATGTTCGATGTTGTGTTTCTCCATACATCGCGATATAAAAAAACGATTCATGAATAAATCATTAAACAATTAAGTCATTGAAGGTCTTTTAAAATAAAAAGAAATTGCTAAAATAAATAGTTAGATATACTTATCTACGCCTCTAAACTTTTAAAAATTTATATTCTTCAAAAATCTTTAAACATATCACCGAGCGGAAAGTTAATAATACATAAAAAGTAAATAATTAACTAGTGGCTCGCTCCGACCTAGTCCTCGCGTTGTAATGCATAAATTAAGACATAAAAATGCATAAATTAAGTAACACTATCGTACTATTCGCAATTTTTTATCAAGATCGGATTATTTGTGGTCTAACTAAAAATAAACATACTCTCGGTGGGTTATGTAAACTGTAAGACAATAATTAAGATAAATAAAACAATTTATAACATTAAACATTTATTCTAAACCTTACATTAAAACAAACAAGAACTTTCACTTATTTAAAATTAGCAATACATTTCAATCTTAATCCGTAGTCCGTGTGTAATATAATTTAAACAATGTGCAAGAGAGATGACAAATTCTAAGCCAATGATCAATGGATGCTTATCTTTGATACATTGACAGCATCGTTAGTAGAAAGTTGAGTATCGTTTGAGCACAGATTAGAGAATTAAAGGCAGAGAGTGCTGAAGACTCGAGTGACGCGAAAAGCAAATACAAAAACGTTTGTCTAACGTAAGATGTCACACATGTACGTACGAGTAGTTAGCGTCACTCGAGACTTCGGTACACTCCATCTGCCTTTTATCTAATCTGCGCGTTTGAGTATTTTAGTTTTGCAATTTTCATGATAAATAATATTGTACGAAATTGGTGTTCCATATCCACCAACTCACGCATACGTAGAAAATGGTGTGTATTATCATTTGGGCGATTCGTAATCTGCAAAAAAAGATAGGATTAGAAAGAATTTCTTTTATAAATAAATATTCCTGGATATTTAACACAACGCCATCTAGTCCCAAACTAAGCAAAGCTTGTACTATGGAAACTAGATAT
>LQNK01002312.1:0-16269 GCA_001586405.1 Phoebis sennae | reverse complement strand
CCGCCCGCGGCTTGCCTCGCGTGGGCTACAATTTTCTGTATTTTGAAGAGGCGCGCGCACTGTGAGATTTTGGTCAAACCTATTTCCATAGAAAATAATAAAAAAACTAGGTAATAAATAGACTTGCACATATATCAGGGATCCTGTGGCTGTCATTTTTTAATCTTTTGTTGTGCGCCTCTAAAAAATACAGAAATTAGTAGCCCACGCGTGCGAAGCCGCGGGCGGAAAGCTAGTTTAATAATAACTTTGTAAATCCTCTCCTTACCCACTCCCATTTCTTTCAGCTGGCAAGGTATATGCGACACTTTGATGTTGTAAATGTTCATGGGCTGCGATAAGTCATTTTACGTTAAGTGAACCACATGTTCTAACATAAAAATACATTTATTTATTTAATAATTTTTTCGACGTTATTTATAAATGTATTTTCTTACTTTCTTTCTTGGTAATATCATCTTATTTAATGAAGCGAGTGAGGAAGAACATCATGTTACAGGCGAAAATTATTATTTATTAAACTTTTTAAGCTCTGGGAAGTTTGTAGAAACATTACACATAATATCGTGCTTACGCGAAAGTTATTATTTTTTTAGAACTATGTCGGTCGAAAAATGAGCTACCTAAAATACCTTTTAAACAAAAAGTAGTTTATCAGTGTTCGCCATTGAGTGTTCCAAAGAAGCCGACCCGATGGAAACTTGCAAACTTCGTCCATTCTAATTTGTAAATTAATTCTGGTCGCGGATCTAAACAAAATAAACTCGAGAAATATTTCTTAACTGGTTTTAACTCTATTTCGAATTTAAGAGTAACAGAGGGATAATTTTCATTGGCTTTAATTTGACTTCGAGTTTTGATTACTATTCGATTGGATTTTATAATTGACTAACTGTGCTCTGCGAATTTATCCTCATAAATCCGCCTAAAGCCATCTTGTAGTTTAGTAGATGAGCGCATTTAAACAAACAAATAAACTGTGATCTATACTTATATTATAAAGAGAAAAACTTTGTTTGTAATGAATAGGCTCAAAAACTACTGGACCGATTTTCAAAATTCTTTAACCATTCGAAAGCTACATTGTCCACAAGTAATATAGACTACATTTTATAGGCTATTAATATAACATTACGCTACGGGAGCGAAGCTAGTGTTTTTTTATATTAATTTCGATTCGGATAACATCAGATGAAAATAAAGTACTCTTAAAACGAACACCATTAAATATACGAATTTAAGTACAAAAACACAAAATCCCTTATAAACTACTTTATAACTACATCTTTTCAATTTTAAATGTGTGGTGGTAAACTGGAGTTAACCAAAACCATCGTTCAGCCGTTAACAAGTGTTTACCACTAGGCGTAAGTTTCGAAGCCAACTCATTTAGCCGGCGGAAACTTGCGAACTCCATCCATTTGTAATTTGTAATTTAATTCCGTTCGCGGCGCAACAAAATAAAGCCGAGCAAGATATATTTCTTAACTGGATTTTAACCGTTTCGAATTTGAAATATAACCGGAGATTGGAGATTTATTTTAACTTTAAGTTTGGATTATTCTATTTCATTCAATATTTAATAAAAATAGTAACTGCATTGTGTATTGTTGTTGTTATTATCAATTTTGTATTAAATTTAAAGAAACTTTGAGCAGTTTTTTTAAGTAACAGCGGGCAAAGGGAGCATGCGGTTCACCTCATGTTAAGTGGCTGAGCGCAGCACATGAACACCTACAATGTCAAAGTGTCGTAGATGCCTTGCCAGTTTGCCAATTGTACAAAGCTCGACTCCCACTCTTTTAACGCTGAAGATGTTATACAGCAGGATAACCCTCTGTCGCCTCGTACGACATCCACGGTTAGAAATGGGGTGGTGACATATTTATTCTATCCCGTCGCCACACGGGGAAATCCATGAAAAGATACATTTCATTACGATATATTTAAAGATAAGATGAAATATTATATCCATTGAAATAAAATAAGTGTAGAACATTGCAAGGCGTGCCCTCCTCGCTTGTTTTGACGAGCTTCCTGTATCTATACAATTGTTTATTTATATTGTGTATAAATATAAAGCAACATCTCTTATTGAAAATTCCATTTTGTATTGTGTATTTTATGCTAGTACTAAAAACTTGTGGTTTTGAAGATTTCATCTTCAGATTAGTATTTTTTTGCGTAAATTGTTTAATCAAATGATTTTGAGCTGCTATTGAGTTACTCATTTATTAATAAATAAATTTATTTCACGATGTTTGCTATAAATTACAATTTATCTTAGAAACTAGGGTAGGAGCATTACATATTATTATTTTTACGTTTAAAGTCAAGAATATGAAATCTGTTCCATAATAAGAATCCCGGATCCTTTGAGCCACAAAGTAATAGATAATATTTACATTGTTTTAATGTACTTCTCAATAAAGTATATATTTGATTACTAAAATTTCAAAACTTAAATTTCCATCTTAATGCATGAAAAAGTGAGGAACGTAAAAGCTTATTTTAGTAAGATATTTTCAATTACTAGAAATAAGACATGTCTTACCAACTATGGAACAAAATTATAACGAGAAAAATAAACCTTAACAAAAATGGAATAGTTTTATAAGAACAAGTTCATATAGGTCGAGATCGGCGAGAAATCGTTTAAGTATCCTTGAGGCATTTAGAGAAATAAAAGATTCCGTGAAAAGAAAAAGAAAGAAAAAATTGTCTGCCGATGTATTGTTCTCGGAAGATGGGAATTTAAAGTTTAAAATTGGGTTTTCATTTTTAATATATGACTTAGGATTTATTACTGTTATAAGAAGCGCTATATTTTCAAAGGAGTACGCTCTATATAGCTGATTAGCACACTGATAATATATAAACATATTTTGCATGTCGCGTATTCAAACAGATAAACAGTCAATTATAATGGGATGTGTAAATAATGTATCCAATATTACATTAAAAACCTTTTTTTTACATAAAATTAGACATAAAAATGCAATATTAAATTAGAGTTTCCCTCGAAGATACATACATTTTTAATTATCTCTAAATATTTGTAACGTTATTGAATTCTTTTATAAATAAAATTTGACTGCTGTTAAATTTATATAAGAAAGTATTAATATAAAATACAGAACTACATAACGTAAAGAACACTCTACTTCCTTTATTTATTTCCCTCCATAATCCCTTTCACAGAACACAATACATTAAGCTACGCAATTTCGCAGCAGCGTGGCTCGTAGCTCGTAGCGAGTTCGTAGCACTCGTAAATCTGTCGCTCGTAAATATACTCCTATTGTTTTTAATGGAGATATCGATGGAATAAAATATTTGTTTTCTGATGGAAAATAATTGATTGTTGAAAATATTGCCAATAACTATAATTATGTTGCTTCGTTGTTATCTTTTAAAAAAGTTTATGGTAAAAAGAAAATAAACAAATAAAAAATGGAATTATACACTTATTTATTTTATATCTACATGAATATTATAAAGGAAATTTTGTTTGTTTGTTTGGTTGTAATGATTAGGATCAAAACTTACTTGACCGATTTTTAAAATTTTTCACAATTGTAAACTATATTATCCACGAGTATTTATTTTATAAGCTATATGTATAAACAATGCTATGCAATGCTATGTAATGCTACGGGGGTGAAGCTGTAGCAGCTAGTTTTTAATATAAAAACAAAAGATACTTGTTATAATTGAGTCCATTAAATTACTTATCGTCAAAAGAAATAGCACTTTCAAAAATATTTATTACCTATAATATTTTCCATTTTTTAAATAAGCTATTCATGGTCTAGTGAGTCCATTATCTCGTCGCCACGTTTGAATTTACTTTTACTTCAATAAACACAAAACGTGAAAACTAAAAGCCATTTTTTTTATTGGTTTTTTCCCTTCAATTGTGTTTTCATAATAGTGCTAATTTTGTCCGAATTGTGTAATTGTGTAAACAATAAATTCAGTGAAGTTAACATTCTAATGTTTTTTTTAACCCCTAGGTATATAATACGTCGTCAATCACTGAAAAGTTTTACTGATATTATATACATTTAGACCGCCTGTTTACTAATACTAAATTGTATTATAGCGTCTATGATTTTCATTGCTTATAGATTGTGTATAAGTTCATGGGCTGCGGTCAGTCACTTTCCATCAGGTGAACCACATGCTCCGCTTGCCCGCTGTTGCATAAAAAAAATAAAAAAATAATTATACCTTTACTCCCTTTCCGTCACAAATTAAAAATGAAGCTATCAAAGGAAAAAATAATCCACAAGAGATTAAAAAAATTAATAATAAAAAATATGCTGAATATCCATACGAGTTTATTGAGCACGTGGTCCCTAGGCAGTTGTTCGGATTGTGTGGAGCGGCTCCCGCAATCCAGTCACAAATGAGATTTACGAGCCTTGCCAGAGTTGCCTCATACTGGCATTACCATACGCACAGTACACAAAAGAAACAGTATGGCAATTATGCTGCCACAGTTCATTAGGTGACAGTGTAACATGAATCCTATTATAGCACTTTGTTCCAAGTCAGTTGGAATATTTTTTACCCTCAAGGATAATAATGACAAATTAAAATAAAATTTACGGTACTTTTAAAAATAGATTCCCTTACAAACTAGTGGTAATAAACAACACTGATATTAACAAATGTATACATATTTCGTTCGTGATGAAATGGAATGATTATTAAAGTCAGTCTAACACCGACCACCGTACGTTTAAGTCTCTTGAATTATTTTTTACTAGCCGCGCCCCGCGGTTTCACTCGCGTAACGTCTGATCCCGTGGCAACTCCGGGATTAAAAGTAGCCTATATGTTATTCTGAACCCTTACCTGTATGTATACCAAGTTTCATCATAATCGGTGCAGTAGTTTTTGCGTGAAAGAGTAACAAACATTCATACATCCATACATCCATACTTACAAACTTTCGCCTTTATAATAGTAGTAGGATAATCTCCTTTCAGTCCCATTGCGACTTGACTAAGTATATTGATGTTATCTTGTTTTGATCTGTCTATAGTCTAATATTTGTAGTCCTCTCATGCAATATTGTGAAAGGAAAAGAGCGTAAGAAGTGGTTACCGCAATGAAGTAACAAATGAGATTTACGAGGCCTTGGGGGACTTGGCTAATGCTGGAATTAGCATACATGCAGTACAATAAAGCAACAGTAAGTCAACAAGTAATGATTCAAGTTGAAGTTTATTTTAATTTGTTTTGTCGATTGGAATAATTTCGTCGATGAACAAGAATTAGTTTTAAGACGTGTAAATATTCGGAATATATCTACTATAGATAAATAAATAAATGTTCTGTACATTTATCACTACGCCATCTAGTCCCAAACTCTTATACTATGGAAACTACATAACTAATAGACATACTTAAACATACTTTTATTTTGTAAATACATACATACTTACTCATACATACTTATCATTATACTATCTCGCATAGTCTAGCCGTCTTCGAAAAATGGTCTAAGTAACATAAAAATATTTCAAATACGACCGGTAGTTCCTGAGATTAACGCGTTTAAGCAAACAAACAAAATAAATATTTTTAGCTTTATATTATTAGTATTGTTAGTAACATTTATTTACAGTAACAGAAATGTCAATGTCATGACAGTATAAAACAGTGGTGCCATCTATATAATTGATTATTGAGTATTATTTTGTATTTAGTCTTGAATGTTTAAGTATTAAATGCATTAGTTAACTTTGTGTAATATTTAACATTGTTATTAATTATTGTAAATTAACATGAAGTAGCTGTTTATGATATTGTCATTTTCCCTCTCTTAAATGGTGTCATTGACTATTATAAAATAGGTTGTAAGTGTTGTATTCCTCTCAGACTGTTACGAAACATTGGATAATAAACATGTACGTGCAAGTGATGTGTATCATTGGAAACAATTCCTAACAGTATATATACATATAATCTGCCCTACAATCAAATTTTTACTTACCTAAGCCAGAAATATTTCTTTTAAATTTAAGTATCAACATTTAAATAAATGACGAAATATTTTACCTACTGATTGTTAAGCACACTGTGTTACAATGTCGAATTGATTTATGTTGGCTCATTAATGAAAAAGGATTTGTGGGCGGCGCGTCCTTTGTCAAATGCCAATGTTGAGCCTAGCTTTATTTTAATTTTATCGGTTCTCTTTGTACATATAAAACATGTATCCCGTAAGAATACTGATTACCATTTCTTTGTTTTCTACCGAAATATAAATTGAACTAGACCTTTAAAAATAAAAGAAATAATTGCTCACTTTTTCACAGTACGATCACAGTTTTAAAAATTAGCAGTGTTTGTATGTTATTGTCGTTTCTTCTTAAAATCATGGCTTTTGAAAGGAGCGTATGTTCATGTTTAAGAAATAACCTTTCTTTTTAGTAGATTTATGTATATTGTATATATATGTATATTTTGCCTTAATGTTACTACCCTCAATACATCTAAACTAATATATATATATTATATACTTGATAGACTGTTTTATCACTTCTTGATGGAAATTCATTTTTAAAAATATAGAATTAAACTCTTTTTCACACTTACAACAATAAGACTACCTCATTATGATTTTTCGAAACCGTTTAAAAATAAATAAAGTTTATTTATAAATGTTGAAATAGTGTAGAATAAATTCTATATTTTTCATTGATATATCAATGTATAAGAAATTCAATATGAATGTCTAAACCTATATGAATAGAGAAACACTGTTGTGAAGTCGGATAACATAATGTTCTGTATGTATGAGCTGCCGAGTACATGGCACATGGCGAGTGGATTATGGTAATGTAATAGACTCCCGCATCAACATCTTTGGCCCTTCCTTTATCTTATTTATTCATCTCACTGACATTACATGAATTCGTATTTAAATACATAATATATTACAAGGGAATTGACTGATGTAGTTAAGAATATGTGGACAAAGTTGTGGTATTATCTACTAGACGATGTCTACGGCAATCTACAAGCAAGTTATAATGGCTAAGAAAATCTACGCCTATTATAGGCTTTGTTACATTAGCTACAATAAAGCGCCAAACAAAATTGCGTCTTAAGCCAAAGTTTAAGCATAGCTCTATAAACCCATATGTAGCTATTATCGAACCGTTGGCTGCACTGAGTTCAAAGTTTGCTTTTGCACGGCGCTCACGAAGCGCGGAACGGGGGTAGACGCACAAGTCACTGCTAGTGTCCACTAAAAACTGAGTGTTCGTTTTCCGGTCAGTAACGAAGAGGCGACCTGGTGTAGAGGGGCAATCGTCTATCGCCATCACCGACTGCCCGCACAGTTTTCCGCCTTCGCGTAGTCACAGGGTTTCAAGCACTTGTGGGCGTTTGCTCCAAACTTTGCATGGTACCAACAAAGAGGATGCTTCTTGTAATTGGAACTGGAGCGACTTCTCTGCCTTGACATAGATCGCCGGCGCTCACGCTGTCTAGAGCGATCGACAGAGTAGCATGACGAACGTGTGTGCTCCTCCAAGTTCATCGTCAGTTGTCGTACCATCTGTTTCAGCTCTGCAATCTCATCCGCAGGGGAAGGTAAGGGGGGCACGACCCGCGCTGACGTTGACGCGACGCTGCAGGGCCCAGTCAACTCCTGGATGCGGTCCGCTAGATCCGCCAGCTGCTCCGTCGAGTATAATGGCTGTGATGCCAGGACTGTCTGAATGTTATGAGGCAGCCGGTTGGACCAAATAGACTTTATAAAATCCTCTGGGACGGAGGGACCTGCTAGGTCCTGCAGATGCCGCAAAAATTGCGACGGCTTTTTATCCCCAAGCTCCTCATGAGTAAGGAGCTGTTTGACCTCCTTCTCATGAGAGGCTGATAACCGCTTGATTAATTCTGTTTTTATTTTCTCATATCGGTTTACTATGGGTGGGTTGACAATTATGTCCTTCACCGCTTTCGCGTATTGGAGGTTCAGGTGGTTTGTGACCTGCGTAAACTTGTATGCTATAATATATGTTATAAATAAAAATTAATATGAATAAATAAATATAAAAAATATAATAATATAGGCTACAAATATATTAAAATTAAAGCTGTAGGTTGAACCCTTTTAACTAGAATAATAAATATTTTTGAGACGTTTTTTTTATTTCAAATTAATTAATGCCTTTTACATTTAAAGACATAATATATTACTAATAACTTATTGATTCGTGTTAATACATCAAGATCTTCAGGTTTCCCTATATCTATCTTCAGCTTAGTCTGATTTTATTGATCATAATACATGAATTTGTATGGAATTCAAGTATATAATATTATATTAAGAGGGAGTAATTCGCACAGAAAATAATCTATTACAATATAGGCTGTAGATTTAACTCCTATGAAATTTTCATTTTTGGTTTTGTGTTTGGTTAAGAATATACTTTTTTTATAATTGCGTCTAAATCATTTTCACTTTGATATTGACTGCCTGCATATTCAAACTTTCCTACTAAATAGTAGCACCTATAGTTAGGAAATTTGTCACTACATATATTTGTATCATCAAAGTCAGTCATTAATGCTACCTCATCGTAAGTATCTTGCTAGACAAGTAACCTTTGCAATAAGAAGAATATAAAGAAGTTAAATTCATCACATAGTTTTGAAGAATAGTATTTAAACAAATAAATTAGTAAATATTTATGTCCAATCAGATAATGAGAGTCAAAGAATACAGTGCAAATGTTTCTGTATTATAATCTCCTAAGCTAGCTTTCACAGAAATTGGCCTCGAGATTCGGTCAGGAGAACGTTAACATTTTTATCCCCAATTTTTTCGAAGCCTCCCGGGTATCGAATTGCTCTGTAATCCTTTGTTCCATTAATTAGAATCCATTTATTCTATACTAGCTTTCCCTCCATCCCCCCGCGTGGACTACATAATTTTGTACTTTGTGGATTCTTAAGGAAACGTAATACCATCCGCTTTGACGTTTTTTAAAATGTAGAAGTGTATATTTTGTCAACTATTTATTTTGGCAAAAACTTAACGTTATTTTTTGGAATAAAATTTAGCTTGGGTTGTACTGGTAAAATTCGTGTATCGACTTCCCTTTTCATATCTAGCTTAGGCGCGTCTACCAAACGCTTGATATTCGCGCTTAAAGTGGTCCGATGTAACATGAGATATGGTATACTTAGGTTATGATATATTTTAGGTTCTAACGGAAAATCAGTCCACTTTCTCGCGACTGTGCCATACCATACAACTACCTTACCTAACCTTCTATAACAGGCAATTTTCTTCCCATGCTGTGTTTCCAATTTATTTCCTCTGTTTGTACGTTTGTCTGTCTCTCTTATGTTTTGTGTGTTGTACCTTTATCCTGAATAAATTTCTTATCTATCTATCTATCATATGTCACTGTCATTAACAGTTTTGCATTGCTCGAGAGCCCTTAGTATTAAGATTGACTTCTGTACCTTGTTTATATCTTATAATCTAGATTACTTCTTTGTTATGCAAATGCTGTAAGTGGTGCCTTAGCGCCTTTGTGCTGCTTAATTGTGTTGGCTGTCGTGAAGTTTCGTAGAACATTAGCTAAGACTTCTTTAGTATTTTGTGAATAATTTTCTTGTCTAAAGATAGTATAATATAAGATGTCATTCTTTTGTTGTACACAAAATAATGTTTGTTGTTTTTCTTGTTGTTCTTTGCACATTCGACAAAAACATACCTAACTTTGGTTAAATTCGAAGCGCTAATATGTATGTCACACAGAATATTATTTAAAATAAATATTTCATATTGAAACACCGTTTTGGTCCTCATAGATATATTTTTAATAATTCTTTTTTTTTTGTGATATACATAAAAATCATTGCATCGAATTTTACAAAAGTTAACTTTGTCTTTGTTTACCTTTTCTACCTGGGTGTAGATCATCTCGCCAAGCTATGCGCACACTCTTAAGCGCATATAAGAGTGTTTATACCAACAAAATCGTAACTTCAACAATAAGACAGAAGACAGAACAGACAGATGGAAGTCTGGCGGATCTGTGGTCTTACTCTATTACCCAGGGTGATGACTTGCTCTACTACAGAATACAGTTTCATGAAATCCATTGAATTCAACAAGCGAAGTACCGATGTATCTAAGCTCCTGTCTCCGTCACTAGCAGTAAACAACGCCATAAAACATGACTGCTTTGTACTTTGATATCGCCGTAAACTTTATTGATATTCTTACGTTTTAATGCTCTTCAATCTATGAGTAATTATTATTTCTTTAAATCGTAACGTGTCAAACGAGAACATAATTTTAATATATTAGCTAAACTTCGTGATTTCATCCGCGTATATATACCGTTCCCGTAGGATTTTCAGAATAAAAACTCTTTTTACAAAACGTTTCGTTTCAAATTATCTCTGTCCTGTAAATCTATTCAAAACAAACAAACTTCTTTATAATAATTAGTATAGATTAACAAAAATATTTTTTTACTCTTATATCTATTTTTTAAGAAAGAATATTAGTGTTAAAAAAATAACAACAGAAAATGTGAGACAAATCACTTTTCGGTTGAAGCCTTCTTTATACGAGACAGACTTAACCGCAATCATATAGAAAATCTTCGAATGAAAAAAATAAATAATCCACATTTTTAATCACATCAAGAAAGATACAGTTATTCGGTTCATCCATTGTCGATATATAGGATAATTTGTCCACAAAGCATTCCCAAAACTTTTAGAAAGAGTTTTCTAGTGAAAAGTCTCTAAAAATAGAGCCCACCTTGTTATTAATATATTCCTTACGATTTGTAAACAAATTTCCCCTCAACATCAAGTCTTGAAGTACCATAATAAAATTATAGCTGAGTTGGTCCCCACAAGAGGCATTACGTAGGAACTTCAAGGGCCACCCGACCTCGTCCCATGAACAATGACATTTCGGCTTCTCTTTGGAAACGCACGTCGCATATTTCACGATCCTTTGAAAGTCGATGAAGGAGGGTATTTTTAGTTTATTTGTTACTAGCGACCCGCCCCGACCTCACACGGGTGCAAAGCTTATACTAAATACACCACAGAAGTACAGAAGATACTGCCTTCAAAATCAGTGGTAAATCTAATACTAAAATTATAAAGCTGAAGAGTTTGTTTGTTTGTTTGTTTGTTTGAACGCGCTAATCTCAGAAACTACTGGTCCGATTTGAAAATTCTTTTAGTGTTAGATAGCCCATTTATCGAGGAATGCTATAGGCTATATATCATCCCGATATTCCCACGGGAGCGAAGCCCTGGTGCGCAGCTAGTAAGAAATAAGATAACTATGTGACGTTTCAAAAGAGCTTTAAAAAAAGCCAATTTGATAATAAACGATTTGAATTTGAATATAGTCCTCAACGTTAATATTTAATTAAGTAAGTCACCAATAAATACATCTCCTTCATATATCTAATCATCCTTATTGGTGACTGGCATCTGGGAAGCATTCCAGAGCCGGGGGGTGACGCCACCTTCATTACGTGTGAACTGAATCTACGATTATTTCTTTATTACATCCCTGTTTTATTCTAAAGAGCTTATATTAAATGAACGTGGAATTTATTGAAGTTTTAGCCTAGCTTAATCCTTGTGATGGAATTCATACAATTTTTATGTGACAAATACCTATAAGTAATATATTTTTGTTTCAGATGGATAAACATTCAACAAAGTGTAACTAATGAGAAATACAGTGAATTAAGTGTTACGAGTACCAAACATTAACTTACAAAGTGTACCAATGGCTAACTGTAACCAGTGGCAAAGTGTTATCAATAACAAAGTGTAATATGTTATTAAAGTGATTCCGCGTGCAATGCGTGAAGCATGCAGACGAACGTGCAGATAGACACAAAGGGGCTCCGGCACTCTCCCGAACACAAGCAGAAGGGCAATTACAGAGTCACTGCTGAGGTAAGTTATAATGAATATAAAATATATACACAAAAAAATATATATACAGTACATAAATAAAACATAAAAAACTTATAACTAAACAAAGAAGTAATATAATAAATTATTATATAATATTATTATTATATAAATGAAGTCACGTTATTTTAAAATTCTAGGCTGTAAAATAATAAATATAAAAATCGGCCAAGTGCAAGTCTTACATATACTCACAGGATATATAGATTATATATAGTAAAAATCTCATATTTGATGCTACAAAGTTCTATATTTAAATGGATAAAAACACCAAGTATTTCATAATAGCGGAATGTAAGTAAAATTTTAGGGAAGCGTTCTGGCTTGTTAAATAAATTTTAATAAGAACTACTAATAACTTCTTAAATTTAGAGTCAATCAATAAAATATATCGTTCTACCAAAACCAGCTTAAAGTATTTTTGGATATAAAAAATCATCAAAAACATCATCACACTATTTCTATTGGTAAAGTGTTCAAAAGGTCGGGTTAATAATAATGAAAAAAATGTATAATAAACTGCGTTTAAAATCCTTTAAAAGTATTTAATTTAATGACAATACAGTCTTTCAAATATAACATTAGTAGGATTTAGGAAATAATAGTGAAATGACCCCCTGTTACGTTATGTAAATTCCTAACAACAAGCCTTGGGACCTAAAGGCTCAGTCCCTTCACTTAATAATAGCTTATCATTAACCAAATAACACCATTCTTAACATCTACTAAATAGGGTTTCACAATTTCAAATAATACTGAAAAAAAAACATTATTTACGCGCTTGTTATACATGGACCTAGCATACAAATTGCAAGGCGTAGACTATGATGAAATCCCTTGTGAGAACAGTCTTTCGCAACATCGGTGACACCTGCGCTCGCACCTGCACCGACCACCCAGCGAACCAGGGAACATCGGCGTCGTGGTACCATGGAGGCACCACTCTTCGGTCATACTTCGACCAATGTAGTCGTAATTAGAAATAACTTTAGATATAACGTACCAATGTAATTTTTATTAATTAATTAAATAATTTAATCAAAGTTGGGTTTTTTTGCGCCTCCTGAACTCGCTCAGGTTAATTGGCGCAGTCGGTAGGATAATTCATCGGGAATTATATAGAATCTACGCGAGTGATAGTTCGGGAGTGATCTAAAAATCGATCATGCAGAACCAAACACATCATATCTATTATATCATAAGAAAACTAAGAATCGTCATAGTGAACAATCGATCCAGCCTACGTGTCATCCCCGCGAGATAAGGGTCAACCAAGAGGATATTTCAGCGACTCTATCCGCTACATAGGAATAGTCGTTGCACTTCGGGGGGAGGTGTTATACATGGACCTAGCATGCGAATTGCAAGGCATAGACTATGATGAAATCCCTTGTGAGAACAGTCTTTCGCAACATCGGTGACACCTGCGCTCGCACCTGCACCGACCACCCAGCGACCCAGGGAACATCGGCGTCGTGGTACCATGGAGGCACCACTCTTCGGTCATACTTCGACCGATGTAGTCGTAATTAGAAATAACTTTAGATATAACGTAACATTGTAATTTTTATTAATTAATTAAATTATTTAATCAAAGTTGGGTTTTTTTGCGCCTCCTGAACTCGCTCAGGTTAATTCGCTTGAAGCAGTCATAAACAAGTTTGATTTATACCCAAAGAGTAACAATAAAAGTTTTCCTCTAAAACAAGTCAAATAAACCCTTTCTGACAATGTCGCGGTCAACGAAATATCATCGGCATATTTTTATACGAAATGTTATGAGCTCACTTTTATTTCTTGTCATATAAATCCATTTTAGGGACCCGCAGGACCTGTTTTTGTAAATATTATTTTATTTGTGTAGACGGCTTCTATTTTTTATCTATTTTCCGTTGCCATCGGATTTCTGAGATAAAAGCTATGGTAATATCTCCTCTCTTCCGTCTTGGTAGTTTAGGCATAAAGTGGAGACAGACATTCTTACTTTCGCATTTATACTTTTATATTATTACTATTGATTTATTTTTCAAGGAGTAAGAAATAGGAATCGAAAAAGTTCATAAAGTAGATAAAATGGCTTTAAAAAAAACCGTAACAATTTAAAAAGTAAATTACAAAAATCAAAAAAAGTTCGCACTTTCTAAATAATTTATATAAATACGGAACCTACGATTGCGACTTTCAAACGAACTTGCCTATCCTGTATTTACGGGCAGTAAAAGTTTACGTTCCTCTGAGTAATGAAATCTATGTGGACGTGACGAACGTTTTAAACACTATCTAAGGTTTATGCTTTACTCCTTTTCTATGGATTTGTGAAGAAATATGGCCAGGAAGTTCGATCTCAATGATTTGCTTCATATTTTCACGTTTAAGTAGATTTTATAATGTATAATCGTCACACTATATGCTAGGTAAATGGTGAAATGAAAAGATATCCTACAAATCAACATGGAAATGTATGCATTACAAGACTGTGGGCATACTCTTTTATCCTTTACAAAGCTAAAGAGAAAAAAAGAGACAGTAACAGTAACAAAACTTTGTAGAAATAGGCTTATAATTTTAAATTGTTACCAAACACACTACAATGTTATCAAAGGTTGACAATATTATTACTGCAAGGGCTAACCTGATATAAGCTCCCTCTAGCGGAAAAGGCTTGAACGTAGGTAACCCCTGAAAACTGAAAATACCTCTTCGGTTCGGATAAATTTTTATTATAATTCAGCACCATTTTCATAGATGTCGCTTCATAAACATTTTATACATTTCTAAATTATTTCTAAATAATCATAAAGTCCTATTATTTCAAATAATACATTTTAACTTTACATAATATCTTAAAAATTATAATTTCAATAAAAATTAAATCCTCGTACATACTGACTGTTTCAAAACGAGTGAATCGTCTTCTGAAAAAAAATACGAGGTAGTTTTTTGTTTACTTAAGAGCTTTTTGTGACTTAAAATTTATATAATTTTACGATTTAAAACATAAAAAACCAGGAAAGATACTCAGTTTATTAATAATTTATCTTAATATTTACGTACGTATATATTAACGTCCATTTTCAATAATGTATCAATGATTATGGATAGATTATTATGTCATATTATATGACAATAGATAGACAAAAGTCATAGCAAATGTATCCGTCAATAGGATATTGAAATCAAAGTAAGCGCAAAAAGATAGATTTGACTGACTTTAGTAAGCAAAACAAGGCATAGTTAGAATATTGAAAACCGTAAGGCGTATACATCATCATCATCATCATGGGCGTACCCAGGGGGGGGGCAGGGGAGAGCAGCTGCCCCCCCTGGATATCGTATACCTCTCTACTCTCTATTGTTATTGATTAAAACATTTACATTATTTTGAAAAAAAAACAGTACTTTCGTCAGTTCCCTTAGGTTAAATAGCCGACCCCGACTGAGAAACGGTTTGATTTGCCCTCCCCTAGCCCAAAACCTGGGTACGCCCATGATCATCATCATTATTAGCCCATCTTCGTCTACTGCTGGACGTAGGCCTCTCCCAGGTCATACCATTCCTCTTGTACTTATGCAGACCACATCCATCTTCTACCTACCTTTATCAAGTTGTCCATATAGTATAATCTTGTGTTTGTTTTAACGCGAGTACTTTCCATTTTAAATAAAATACTTTTTAAAGGATTTTAAACGCGGTTTATTATACATTATTTTACATTATTATTTACGTCGGGTTAAATAATAATGTAAAATAATGTATAATAAACCGCGTTTAAAATCCTATATAAAGTATTTTATTTAAAACTAGCGACCCGCCCCGGCTTCGCACGGGTTTAATGGATGATATTATACATAAAAACCTTCCTCATGAGTTACTCTATCTATTAAAAAAAACCGCATCAAAATCCGTTGCGTAGTTTTAAAGATTTGAGCGTTCATAGTGGTAGGGGAGCCCACGATGCTAAATCGGGATTTACTCGAGCGTTATAGAGACCTATTGGGTTGAGAAGCTTAGATAATTATGAGAAAAAAATGTCATATAATACATACCGTTTCATCGGTGGGGGAAGCCGCTATAAATTTTCAAAAATGTAAAAAAAATCACTTCCATGGACTTACTCGAGCGTGTCAGATATTAATGTCATATATGTCCTACGTATTTTTGAAAATGTACATACGTTAATCTGACCGTTTCCATGGTGGGGGTGGCGGTAAAAATGAAAAAAAAAATTTTTTTTAACGAGCGCGTCAGATTTTCGAAGGGGATGTTAA
>LQNK01000268.1:9018-24859 GCA_001586405.1 Phoebis sennae | reverse complement strand
CTGAGATTGCCATGTTTATAGCTTCGTTTAAGGTTTTAGGAGACCTACACCTTACAATATTTGAAATTCGGGGGTGAAGACCCATTAAAAAGTGATGCAGGGCTAGGTCCTCCATTGCTGGACAACAATTACAACGACCAGGCAATTCTTTGACCTTGGTATTAGAAAGTGTTATCTCTGTGAGCAATTGTGAGAGATAAGTTTCTACCCGAAGTGAAAACTGACTCACGTTATCTTGCGGGCCTTGCTTGCTCTCTTGAAGGTCCGTGAGCAAGTGAGCATAATGCTTCCGCTCACAGAATTGGGTTTTTAAGAAATCTTTAAGTTGTTCCCAAGATGTAAACTCTTTTATGGAACAAGCAAGCTCCGGTTTTCCCGTTAGCTGACTTAAAATATATTTAAAGAGAATCGGTTTTTGTGCATCCGAGGCTAATTCACAGGCATTGTCGCAGTTTATAATAAAAGAGTTGACCGTTTCTCGGCTCCCGTCATACGGCTTAATGAATTTAAATAAAGTGGATAAGTCTAATTCGATTTTAATCGATGGAGTATTTGGAAACCTCTTTTTCGATCGAGTGGCAGGCCCAGAGGGCGGAGGACACAAATTGTCATCTTCAGTGTCTGTGATTTGAGTATCGTACTTAGGGCTTGTAGCTCTACTTTCGGCCATTTTCAAATGAAATTATTAATATGTTAATTATAAGCCAAATATATATATATGTACAAGTATAGAATATGTTGATATTGTTTACAAGGAAAACACAGTGAATCGATCAGAATTAACACGTTACATAAATTAGAATCGCAATGACCAAATCAAATCACTTACAGGAATGCGCAGATAAGGATGATGAACATGGCGTGTAACTTGAGACGATGCTATGGCGTGTCCGGTATATTATGTGTGGACTTGTAGTGCGCAATATTAAGATGCGCAATTCGAATATAGAAATTGTAGATTAAATTTCTTCCTCCGTGGGAAGAATCGATATATTTCACTTTCCACTTTTGGTGAAATAGCTTCACTTCACACGCGTCGGATATTTACGAGACGCACTGGAATTCCTTTGCACTTTTTACGAAATATTCCACTTCACGCGCGTCGGATACTTAGAAGACGCACCGAGAATTTCGTTTCACTTTTCACGAAATATTCCACTTCACACGCGTCGGTTACTTAGGAGACGCACCGGGGATTTATTTTCCTTTTAAAATCCCACCGCTGCCACCAATGTAAGGAGTCTCTCTAGGATTGGCTTTTTAAAAAAGAAATAATTAATAATTATTAATATGATTAGAGGCAGCCGTCTTACTCGGAAGGATGTTTGATTGAGACTGCTGGGAAGATCTATTGAAATGGGAATGTAAGTTAAGGAATGATGAGTGGGATGGTTTTGAGTAGGGTAAGCATTATACCATACAGAGTACGGATATAACAGTACGCTATAAAACGTATGTCATATTTCTTTTTTATATTTTATTTTTTTCTTCTAGAATTTAAACGGAATGAAAAAGACATGTCTAAAGTGTATTGACACTAATTGATACAAGATATGGAATCAACAATGCCAATTTTCAGATTATTAGTGATGTAATTCTAAAACATGGGGTTTCACAATTAGCCTACAACTATAGATGGTAGGCCAAAACTTGTTTCATAATTTCAAGTAACGTAACTATAATTTAATCTGAACTTTCGTTAATTTTATACTCAAAGTTTAATGAGAAAATAGGTAATATAAAGACGAGTTCTAAATAATTTTAATAAGCTGAGCGTCCGAATAACATTAATATCACTTTAAGTTTTGATTGATTGTAAAACTCAAAAGATGTAATAAACGACAGATTGTAGCGATCAAATAACACTGTCGTTCATTTATCATTAAACTTTGTTTAGAATCGTGCTGCTCCTTTTGAGTTGATTAAGGATCTTATTAGTTTGACAATTAATGTTAATGATAAGATAGTAAGTTTATTAGAAATTTATGGAGACAGTTTCCGTTTTCTACATTGTTGCGTCGTTATTGTTAGTTGCAGTTATTATATTATAGGATCGCCCGGTTGGTTCAGTGGTTAATGCGAGGCCGTGGGTTGTCACCGCTGTGGCTGTTCACCTCCTTGCCCCTAAATAACAAATGATCAGTGAAATGGGTATAATATCTGTCCCATACCCCAATCGTGTCCCCACACGTGACTTCAGTTTTTTTACTATATCCGACAAAAGAACTATCCACCTTGGTCTGAATTTTTCTTTTTTGTTAATACCTTTTTCTCTTTTGAGACACGCAATCCATCTTACTTACTTCTTTGGCCCAAAGTTAATCTTTTCTTTCGATACAAGAGCCCTCCATTCTTCATAGTTCTGTGCTGCCACATATATGTAATGCATCTACTTATGTATATTATCCTATTTCGGATGAACACTTAATATCGTGTGAATCTTCTTAAAAAAATAGCAAACAACATTTATCACCCCAATAAAGTAAACTAGCTAACTCTTACATAGTACAAGCAATAAGGCAATATTTTTTGCAAAAGCCATTCTCTTAGACAAGACTAGCTCGGTAAAATTGGATGTGTCCATAGTGTATTTATTGCGGTAAGCTAACGAAGGGCCGGTTAGATTAAGGTCCGCTCACAGAATGGACATTGTATTCCAAGATTAAAATAAACGTGCCTTATAAAGAAGTTTAGTTTTGTGATCAGTATATGTCTCTGTAGGATTTGAATGTAGCTTCAAAGAGAATGAAAGTCGAAGTCAAAGTCAAAAAGTTTATTTTCCAAAATGGTGAATCCTTTCGAGGCGCTTTTAGAACTTCATATTATAAATTTACATAATTAATATTTTTTACCATCGATTCTAAAGGCTGTCTCTACTGATAGAAACGGCAAGAAACTTGAGTAGTTGCTTTTTTCAGAACGTTTTAATACAATGTCGAACTGTTAAAAATGATTTGAGCTTTACGGATGGTCCAAGCAACTTTCCTGTAATTCTTATAAAGGTCCATGTCCAAGGTTCAGTGAGTACTTGAAAAAATGTGGCAAGCTCAATATATACGCTCAATATATATCAATTACCCAGATCGATCTGATTTTTTCCCTTTTTCGTCGTCCTCCTCACTTTATTCCTTTTCCTGGCACCAAGGCATGAAAAACATATACCACGCAAGTTTTACCTATATGTATTTACCTTTAAGAAGTCATTAAATTGTTCAAAACTATATTTTGTAAAGTTTTATTGCGTTAACTATTGTAAAGTTTACTTTATAAACAGTGGTACAAATGGCTAATAATATTTAATGCCAAAAGTTTAAATAAACATTTTTCCAATAGTTTTGTTTGTTTGCTAAACAAGTTACTTAATGATAATTAGAATTCTCGTCAGTAGGATAAATCTCAAAAACAAAATTGTGTCACCATATTTTAGAAGCCCACAATCGCTAAAAGCCGTAGAATTTTCAATAGCAAATAATTTCCCCACAAATCCGATTTGGATGTACCAACAAGCCGGCCGCCTATTCCTTAGCCTTATTTAAGACCATAATCTAAATGCAGATGAGGCCGAAGCCAGAATTAGTATAATTTTAGCATAAATCGCTTAAAACGTTTTAATTTCTACAATTACGCCCTGATTTTGATTGAGCGCTCAATAAAGATTGAGTCTTTAATGAAATTAGGCTTTTGCTTCAATTTATTTTAAGTGGGGTTGGGAAATAAATCAGGAAACGTTCAATCAGTGAGATACTTTTCGAGGACGGGATCACTCTAAATTGGGCATTGAATATCTCCTTTACTTTAAAATTCTTTGATATTTAGCATAATACTTAGCGTCATCGTGAAGATGTACACGGTTAGCGGGCTAGCGACCCTTCATTAATTAATAATTATGATAACTTTAGTTTGTTATAAATGTATATTTACATTTCTTTAATATGCATATTTAAGTATAATATACTTATTTATTTTATAATTATTTCTACTTCATATTAATCTATGCCTTATTTTAAATTTAATTATAATGCACCTACGTGTCTTAATATAATGTCCCATCAAATGGGTTGTCAGGCAGAGATCGCTGACAGCGATAAGGCCAAACTTTGCAACAATGAAGTGACTGTCACAGGCCGACGTTGCATGGTCGCATTTTTTCACGGTAGTGTTTTATGGATGTAACATACATTATAATATATCATTGTAAACAATTATTACTTTTTCTTCTTCTTTTTAAATAGCATCCCTCTGTGTAAAAGATTCTGTCAATGGAAAAGTCAGCTTGAACTAGCAGCTGCTGGACTTCTCTGGTTTTGACTTTGACTTATAACATTTAGGCCAGGGTTATTTCTTAAAAACAAATATTACTAACATCAACTAAAGGTTAAAAGGTTAATTGGCAGTTGATTGTATGTAACTATAACAATAATACAAGACAAAACTCGTTTCCTTATATTTTAGGGATCAAAGGGTTCCAACAAATGTGAAATAATTGCTCCTTTGAATGAATAATAAATTACGCGTAGCGCTTACTTGCTCATGTTATATTTACATTTTGATCAAAGATATAATAAGGTTAATAGTTAGGGATAAATAGTCTCGATTAAAAAAAATATAAATATATAATATTCTCAGGCATTTAACACTAAACACATCTAGTCCTAAACTCAGCAAAGCTAGTTTTATGGAAACTAGATAACTGATAGACATACTTATACATGTTTTTTTTAAAATACATACATAGAAAAATTTAACACACAGACAGTAGAAAATTACAATGTTCATCACATAATAATTTTCTGTTGTGTTGGTTCGGTGAAATAGACCGTTGACACATCCGCTGCGCTAATGAAACTACAATCTAGGCCAAAGTATGTAAACAGGCCATCTTTGAGGTGTCTTTTAATTTAAAATTAAAGTTTTTCATGGTTAGAGTTGAGCATTGTTAGGTCAAATTGGGCCAAGCCTCAAGTCCAAGTCAGTCACCACCCCCACAGTAATCGACGTAAAATAGTATAGGTACTGGGGTCTTTTTTTAACCCCACTCACATTGTTCGATTGTGAGTGAGTTGTGGGCGTTGGAGGTCTGTATTCCTTTATCATACCTCAGCCGTTATGGCATATTCCTCTCCTTTTCCTTTCCTAAGGCCGGTCAAACCACCTACGACACCTTTGGTATCACAGGTTGTGATAGTCCCCTATGCACTCTTTTCTGCTTGACTATGACATAAAAACAAAAAAAAAGAAATTATTGTGTTTTACCATAAATATAATAGACAAATGAAATAGCATTATTTGAACAGAACGTTAAATTACACTAGTATCAAAGAGCTTACGCTATAGGAAACAAGCAAACTCCCCTTAAACTGTGTTAATGTCTTAAAAATTAATTCACACAGGCAAACAGCATCGTAAATTGTCTGACATCAACTTTTAATTTTAGACGAAATAGGAGTTCTTCCTGCATTTTTCGATATTCCTCTTAATTTCAGATTTGGCCCAAAAATCACGCTTGAAAAATTCACCTGCATTCGTGAACCAAAATTTGAATGCACGTCGCATAAGTAGGTAGAATGGAAATAACCAACTCGAAACATGTTATCTCGAAGTTCCTAGTGAAATAGTCCGCGAATTCCTAATGCGGAATTGGCATTGGTCAGTTTAAAAGTGCTCATATTTAGCCTTCTCTAATGGCGCATTTACATCGGTCCATAATGTGTGGGAGTCCTGCTCAACAAAATTTAAGCATTTTTCGCATGCGAAACATGCTTAAATTTTTGATGAAAGATACTACTTATTAATATTTATTTATGCTGCATTTACGCTGCGCATAAAGCAATATGGTTGAATGGTTTTTGGATTCTCAATTGATAAAATTCATAGAAATAAATCGACTATATTACATACCATATTTGACTAGTGAAAATGGCTTCCGCATGCGAAATGTATAGCATGCATTACAATCCCTTTTTTTATTTTATTTATTTATTTCTCATTTTGCATGAACATGTAAAAATAGTAGGTATATAAGATCTTAACTAATATTGGGTATCTACATATTCTGCAAATTATATTCCTTCACCTTCACATATTCCTTCACCTCAGAAATACCTCTAACGCGGGCTATTGACCAATGAAAACGATTCTCCCAAAACGGGCTGTATGGCATGTGTTACAGAAATCGGCCGCACCCCGCACGCGGTCCCAATCGATTTAAGTAAATGTCCCTTTATCATAACAAAATATAAGGAGAAAAAAATTAAGATTTATAAGCTGATAAAGGAGACACTTTTTTAGACAAATTAGAAATCAAAATTTTGGATTGTTGTTCATTTTAAGATATGCAAGTCAATTTAAAAATTACTTTTATTCTTTACCTTAGTAAATAAAATGTAAAACTCAAAACATTTTATTTAGTTAAACTACAGAAAGAATTGTCATTAGTCAGTGTTAATTTATGTGTCTCTCTGTAGCCGTGTGTCTCGTCGTTTGACTGTAATTGCCTGTGAGCGGATATTGGTTGCCAATGACGGAACTGTTTACTTTTTCTAACAACTATTTAAAAATACAATATGATGAATATTTTTTTATTTTTATGGAGAATCTAATGTTGAAATAATATGCCAAGTTTTCAAACATGCTTAAAAAAGTCACAAATTATTTTTTTTTGCAAGCAAACCTCATAAATGATTTTTAATATCTTTATACTGATTAAAATTAAAAGTAAATATGATTTTTATAAGTACTATAGACTTAAAAAAATCATGCAAGAAACCCTCATATTATACAATTCTTTCCTTTTCTATTGTGCTAAGGTAAGATCCATAAGTTCTTAATGTCAGGCTCGCTTTTACATAAAATTTATTCGTTTCAAACCACATCATTTCATTCCTATAATAGCATTTTAATTTGAAAAAAATCAAAAAGGCGTGCTCAATTTAATACAAAAACCAACCTTTTTAATAACGAAAAAAGCAATATTAATTGTGTGGTAAAATAATAAACCGCTTTATGCGTCCATTGTTTCTCCGAAAATTTGATGCTTGATTGAAAAATTTACATACTAAGGTCAGAAAAGCAATTTTGAAACAGGAAATTTGTGAAAGGCAAACATTTTTCTGTTGCGAGGGATCGCGTTTTGTGAAAAAAATTCGTTTTTACGTTAAACCTTCCTTTGGTATTTACGCTGTAAAATATTACGGCGTAATGAATACAAAGTGTTAATATGCAAGATTTTTTATTACCCAGAGCAGGTTGTTTATTTAAGACTTTTTAATGTTCACGTGCTAATCTACATCATTAAAATCCTACTAATATAAAATGCGAAAGTTTTAGGAGATGTTTGATACATCAAACGCAAAAACTACTAAACCAATTATGATGAATCTTGGTATTATGTAGGCTGCTTATACCTAGAGCTGCTACTGGATCAGAAGTTACGCGGGTGAAACCGCAGGGTGCGACTTGTATAGCAATAAGTAACATAACCAAATTATAGTACTGTGTCATAAAAACCTACGTTCGAAATCAAAATACTAACGAAGTACTGTATGCATAATCTATTTGAGTGTTGATTGTAAGGTTGTATAGAACGAATAGCAGGATTTAACGACAGACATTAAGCATTCAAAACTCAATATAGCGACACCCCCTGCAGACATTTTCAATGTCTTTTGCGAATTCTGCAGCATTATAAGCACAGTTTTCATGTTAGATTTATCGAAGTGCTCCCACTTACAATGGTACACCGCGCTTTCAAATCTATGGCTTGAACTTATAATCTTCTGTCCCAAATAACAGTTCATAAAAATCTGCGCGAACGTAAACGGTATTTGAAGTAGGGTATTCTCTATGCCTCCCAAAAGTTCCGCAATCAACCCCGCCATAAGAACCAGAAACTCCAAAGCCATGCTCACTCGTAGAACGTTCTCGAGTTGTTTCAACAGTGTTATATTATCGACGTGTAATTTGATGATAAACTTCAACCTGTTTTGAACAAAGACGTTCATGAATTGCGTTTTTGGTATGTTAGCCGTTTCTTGGTAGCTTATTTCTGCGTCGTTCCACAAACAGAGTAATTCCTCGCTGAGAGATAAAAGTTGGGCTTCCGTGTAGCCGCATAGGATGATGATTAGGACCATACAATTGGCAAGGCTGTGTGATAATGTGGGGATCGCCATGCAAGTCATGGCTTGAGCTATTTCGTAGTTCGGTGATTCGGTCATAGGGTCTAATCCTGAAAACAAATGATTATGACTCCATGAAAATGTAATGCGAAATGTTATATAAAGCAAATATTTGAAGCGGTGAAACTCGATACATGAGGACTCTTTGTTTGCGATACAGCAATGGTTGAATAAATCGAATTGGATTCGATAGTGACATGTTAATTGTAAATTTCATTCAATTAGGTATTTAATCACATTAATTAATTACATTTAAGCACATTGGTCTACACTAATATTATTAAGGAAAACATTGTTTGTTTGTAATAATTAGGCTCAAAAACTACTGGATCTTAAAAATTCTTTCACCATTCGAAAGCTACATTATCTACGAGTAACATAGGAGTACCTTAGTAAATACAAACCATAGATAATAAGCCTGTTTTCTGCCAGTTGCTTTCCGGGTCGAAAGAATGGCATAATTAGGTAAATATAAGCATTAATAATTAAGCCAAGCCAGATGACTGTGGCACGTTTCTTGACGATTCTCAAATGTTTTTGGATGTTTCGAGAAAATCGGCTTCCAGGCGGTACTTGAGCATTGCAAATACGATACACATCTACGACATTGCGTATCAGTTTTCTGCAAGAAAATTTCAGAAAATAAATACATAAAGGCGGATTAAGGTATTTTGTAAGTTCTGTATGTCATATTTCTATGCAAATGTCACTTGTTAGTTGTTATATCCACTTGTATGTACAGATTCCAGCTCCTTAACACGGCATCTGTTATCACTAGCTTACTTTGATAGATAATTATAATTTTTGCTTACAGAAAATAGATAAGAATAGGTAATACATAAAACGAAGAATAAAATACTATATGATGCTTTGAATCTTGTACATGTACCTGTTAATCACAATAAAGAGGAACCGAATAGCACAGGATTCACTATAAGAGCCAATGGAGAAGACAATGATTGACCCCAGGAAGTATCCCGTCCGAGGGTACAGCACGAAGGCGCACCAGATCATGGAGAACAGGTAGATGTAGTAGTAGCAGAGGAATCCGATGACCATCAACATGTAAGTGATGATGGGGATTGCTGAAAGAATTGTAGCCATTAAGTTTGTGTTATTTACACAAAAATGTTACTAATCTATTAGCCACACCAACTATTATTCATCTATTATGTAACTATTTAATTACTCTTAGTTTTTATGCGTAGTAATTAAATCGAAACATGAATAGTTAGTTAGCCATGCCAGGTTATTGTAATTTTTCTAGCAAAATGTCTCAAAAGTAGCCTTAAGTCTGGACGTTGGTGGTGTTGGAACACCCCCGTGCCCCGTTGAGCACGTAAAACCGTTGGTCCTGTGCCTGATCTCTCTCCGGTCGTGTCGGTCTGCCGTCCCATCGGGTTATGAGAGTGAAGGAATAGAGTGCACCTGTGTTTGCGCACATACTTGTGCACTTTAATATCTCCTGATGTCTGTTTGCTACCGTGACCATTATCAGTCGGGGAGTCATTTTTATTTAATGGTTATTAAGTTTTATGAAAAAAAAATGTTTGATAGCTATACCTTTACCGTTGTTGAATGCTAAAATTTATGAATTGTGAAACGGAAGAGTAGATGAAATTGAAATATATAACTGTATTTTCATCAAAAATGCATATTTTCAAAAAATTTCTACCACCTAGAGAGTTTGAGAACCGCTGTTTTAGATTCTTAGCAGGAATTGGTGAACATTACTTACGTTTCGTATCTCTTTTATCGATGTTCAACGCGACGGTTCTCATTAAAATGTTAACATTGGATATCATTTCTTCAAAATCGCAGTGGTCCAGTCCAAATTTTCGGAGTGCTTTATAGTACTCAGATAATTTCGTTTTGATAATCATGACTTCTCGGTCTCTAAAATATGTGAAAATTAGTATACTGATTATATAGTACTAGCCGCGGCACGTGGTTTAACCAGCGTACGTTTTGATCGCGATTTAGGAATTATGTCTTCACATGACGCCAAAACTACTGGACTGATTTTGATGACATTTCGTATACAATATGTACAATTTCGTGTACAACACATAGTATTTAAATTACATAGTATATCATTTAATGAAACGATTGTTTTACTTCATTTAACTTTATGCGAGTGAAGCCGTGTTCAGCAGCTAGTATGAGAAATAGCTGGACAGACGATTATTAAAATTAAAGTGATTGGCGATTATATAAACTGTAAAAAAAAAACAAAATTTAATACGAGGTATTTTATAATATCGCAGAAATAGGCATAAGTTTAGAATTTCTCTTTCTGAATGAATAACATAAAAACAATATAGACCACACATTTATTTTTAAAAATAAATTATTAACAAGCGCTTTCAATGTTACTTAAGCATACTAATTAGTTCATAATACAAACATTGTATAAAATTTCAATTGCCTGAGAGGTTATTCTAAATTTAATTAAATTTAATTAATATGAAATAAACTTAAAATCTTAGTTACTTTGTATACGTCGGAAGTAATTGGCAAGCGAAAAAGACCTACCTCTTAGAAAACTTATAAAATTTTTCAGTGAGAAATTTCACCCTTTATGACAAATTAAATTTACTTCTGAACTGCATTTTGATTAATTACTTTGTACGCTAGCGTTATTACTGCTAACTTACTCTTTCTTTGGAGTTTTTAATTTGTTAAAAACGCAACTCTGTTTGCTGTAAAATTATGGGAGCATTTTATAGCGAAGTTTTATACTAATATTATCTTGCATGCAAATACTTGTATTAAATTTAGGGAATTTATATTTTGTATTGTTACCCCTTGATGGAACTGCATCTTGATTTATTTGTAAATAAAAAAAAAACTGTACTAAGTTCCACAGTTTTTATTTAGATTTAAACATTTTCAAGACTTGTAAATGTATGTAATACCAGATGAATATAGTTTATTAAGGTGACTTTAAGTGAAGAATGGTGATATATTACATTGTTAATTGTCTTTTACTTTTAGTACAATATAACATAATATAATATAACACGTGTTATAAATATTTAGTTCAACAAATTTATTTGAATTTATTATAAGAATAAGATTAAATCAAAATCTTAACTTTTAAAATGAAACGTTTAATTAAACTCGAAACCTCAAAAGAGATATTAACAGTAGCTCAAGTTTACGATTCGCAACAATTAATGTCTGTCAACTGTCGATTGTTTTATCAATTATTGTTTGTAAGTTTCAGAGATTACACTCCGTTGCTATCGACGGGTTAGGCTTGATGAAGTTGGCTTGTTATTAGAAAACTTTGTAGGTAATGTATAGTCATGTTGTAGAGAAACTGGATGGGAGATGGTTTCAATAATATTTGCTTGTATATGAGCATTTTCCATATTTAATATACATGTTTTTAAAGGGATTTTAAATAGGTATTCGACCCGTTATATAATTATAGGTTATAACCCGACGGACGGTAGATTATTAAATCTATATATAATAAAACAAAGTCGGGTTTGTTATAACACTTATAACTCGAGAACTACTGGACCAATTCGGTAGAAAATTCGTGGGGAGATAGATTAGAACCAGAAGGATGACATAGGATCCTTTTAATCCTGGAAATCCCACGTGAACGGGTTTAATACGCGGGTGAAACCGCGGGGCACAGCTAGTGTATAATAGACGCTCATCAAATCAAAAAAAATATATCTTGCTACCCTTTTAAGTTACCAATTACCGACATTACTGTAAGAAAAAAAGTAGCTACTCAAGAAAAATCAGCTTGTTAGTAATAAATGATGAACCGTTTACCAGGGATCCTGTACTATAAGTACATCGTAAGTCTAGTCTAGTTTGATCATTTTTGATGCAAATGTCAGGGCTTTCTCAAACTGTAGAAGTCGTATAAAATACAGCTGCACTCTGAATTGGTGCCCATTATAACCGCTGCGCCTTAGTTTGCAACCTCGCCTTTACGACCCAACTACCGATATTTTGTTTATATTCATTATGCTTGTAAAGAGATTTTTTGTACATACAGTACATATTCTCTACAGGAAAGGAAAATCGACAAGGCTGTAGCGTAAAGTGTAGTTAGAGGAGAGGACATAATGACGTTTCAGAAAAATATATTTTACGTAAAAGTCCCTCAGTTTTTGAGACATGTGCCATATTATACACTCGATACGTATATGAATTTTTATGCACTTCGCTATCGTGACTATCTATACTTGTGAGATAAAAAATGCACTTTGCTATCGTGACCTTTCCTTGTGAGATAAAAAATACGGCGCTATTTTCCTTTAATCTTTCCGACTGTTCCAGAGAACATAGATCCCTTTGAGTCCATTGATCTCATTTTATATCAACTCTTTGCGCGATCAACTTTTCTTATTTGCATTGTGAATGGAGTTTTAAACTTACCATAAACAACATTTACAAGGAAACGGGAATGGATCCATGGTCGATGTAGTAATGAGGAGCATCACACATGCAAATGTCTTTATAATTCCTTTGGAAAATTCGACTGCGGTCCACAGTGACCAACTTTACAAAGAGATTAGAGCAAGTAAAAATATAGTTCTGTTATCTAGTGGGACTTTCATTTGCATCTGTTTTACTGATCGCTCTGGTAAAACAGGGATTTTATTAGACGCTGAGAATTCTATTTTTTTAATTTTGGTAGAAAATTCCAATGTCATTTTTAATGTGCTACATAAGGACGCATCTGCAATATGAAATTGAAGATGGGAACTAAAATCGTAAATCACTGTTTTGAAATTAAACATAATATAGAATGAGAAAAGAAAGTACATGCATGTCTTCAATTTTTTTTTAATATGTGACTTTATTGTTTTAATAAACTAAAGGCGTATTCATATTGGTCGATTGGACCTGCATGCGGCTGCGAGCGATTTCTGTAACACATGCCAAACATCCTGCATGACTAGTTTCATTCGTTGTTATGCCGAATACGGGAAGCCCTGCACATTAATTGACCGTTTTATCGACCAATGTGATTGCGCCTTCAATAATATAATTAAAGGGGAAACATTTGTGTCTTTGTATGTATGTTTTTAATATTTTCACCCAAAAACTACTGGACGGATTTCACAATTCTTTCATCATTAGAAAGCTGCATTTTCATTGGATTAGGCTACCTTAAACGCTATATAACGTCATACCACGACAGCGAAGACGCGCGAGCAGTATCCTAATAATGAAATATATATTAATAAATATTGAAATTGTGACAGATTTACGGCGTATTGCGTATAATTGTCAAGATTTAGACAGTTTTGATGTATTACCCGTTTGATGTTTACCGAATTCGCGACTAATTAGGCGTGGCTTAGCTCCTAGGAATTCCACAAGTTATTCCGGGATTATGAAGCTTCTGAACTGTATTATTGCTGGAATATTATAATTTTGGTCTCGGAATTGTAGAAATTAATGGTAATGATAGAATATGGTGTGCGAAAATGAATGTAGATAAAAATTAACATAAAATACAAAATTTGAATATTTGTTAAATAGTTGTTAATATTTGTATGAATCGAATTTACAAATTAGAGGATAAAGGCAGATGGAGTGTGCCGAAGACTCGAGTGACGCTTAGTAACTACGTAGAACGTACGTTTTTAAGATAAATTTTGAAGCCGTCGTGACGTGTTACGTCAAACAAGACACGTTTTTGTTTTTGCTTTTGAATTATATTTGCTTTGCTTTTTGGCATGACTTGAGTCTTCGACACACTCTATCATCCTTTTATTCTCTATTCTGTTATCCAATAATATTAAAAACTAAATTGGTAGAAGAAACTAATAATGGGATTTTTTAAATAACTAACAGATTAAATCATATCTTAATTGTTGGACTACGAAGACTTTTCTAGAAGCTCGATAGAGCAATATTAGAATTATTTTAAGCTTTTTAACAAAGACTTTACTGATTAGTATGAAAAGTTCAGCATCAGCATACATTAAATACTTAGCCCGTACAATAATTTAGGTATCCAAAAGTTTTATTTAAATCAGGGAAGGTTGTTAAAATTCATCGCGTGTCATAACGGCTAAGCCCGTGTCGGACACGATACTGTTATTGCGAACCGCTCTTAGTTTTAACGAGCGGTCATATCTTTAATGCCTATTTTTGTGACAATTTGTAAGTGTTATGGTTTGGGAAAGTTTCCATCTTTGAAAAATGGTTGTAGATCTTATGTTATGTTATTTTTTATTCTGTAACGGTGCATGCGGTCCACCTGATCTTAAGTGACTGACCGCAGCCCATGAACATCAAAGTGTCGCAGATGCCTTGCCGGGTGAAGGAAGAGGAGGGCATAATGAGAGGATTAATTTTGGAAAGTTGGGAGAGGAGTAGAACAGGAGTCGCCACACGGGTGAGACGTGTACTCTATTTCGTGACACAGATATGTTATGTTGAAGGATTACATATTTTATTCAGAAATTAATTGAGCATAATGTACTAAGTAAATGTATGCATGTAATTCTACATTTCTGACTCACCTATCCTTAAACAAACATAAAAATCTCTTGCTTCCTAGTTTTATCAGGCAAACATATCTAAATGCCCAAAATATAGGTTGTTTAAGGATAATTCCATGTAACGTCTTCTTATTTTTATTTAAATGTATTTCTAATACAAATCACCGTTATGAATTATTTAACCTGCGCCAATATAATCCAGTATTCCGGCATCGAAGTCCCAAATTGGAATGGTTTTGAATACAAAACAGCGAGGCAAAGACAATTTGGTCCAGTTTAGCCTGGAGAGTATTGTTCAATTTCACACACCATTGCCTTATGTCCAGATAGAGGTCACTTTGCCTAAAAGCCACGACTTACTTGACCGGAATAATTTTATTGGAAGACGATTTTCTCTATGTTGAATAATATAAGAATATTATATATGCGTGTGGAATATTACAAGTGGATTTTGTTAGATATATTGCGGTTCTTATTATATGCAGAATTATTGATGTATGAAAAGGCGCTTTCACACGTAAATAATTCTGCTTATAATGAAAAAGGGACAATTTTTGAAACTAGGCAAGTTAATATAATTTCGTGTATATTTTTATTCAAAGGCGAATTAATAAGCGATTCAACAATGTCAGAGAAATCATCATTCCAAGACGGTTTAAAAATTACATATAAAAATATATCTAAAATGCAAATGTATCGACAACCAATGTACGAAACAACAGATTTCGTAAAATCAACGCTCTAAAATGCTAATATATATCCATCAAAGTGAACAACTGATTTCATGTAAAGTTCGCTCCTACACCTAGCTTTAATCTCTCGCAGTAGTCAGCAGAAGCAACCCTTGGGAATGTTTTGTACCTAAACAAAGTAATATAAGCTTTTAATGGAGTGCTTCAAGCTATCCTAAAGTTGCATAAGTTAGTATAGTTTGTTTTTATGTCCTAGCCACTTTGTAACGTTTACTTAGGCGTGAGCATTACTATGGTAGTTGGTTTTGTGTTAAACCTTTCTCGGAAATAGGGAAAGTTAGGTATTTTATGTATGCATTGTTTAATATTTGCTGAGAAACTTAATAATGCTATATCTATAATTTACTACATTTATTGCTATTTTATATGATGAAGAAAGAGATTTATCAAGTTTATTTTTCTGAAACCAAAGTTATTTTCACTA
>LQNK01002311.1:101288-114607 GCA_001586405.1 Phoebis sennae | reverse complement strand
CTAAAACATTGTAATTGTTACTATGTACATAAATGTTGGTAAACCAAATAAATAAATAAAATAAAAAAAAATAAATAAGCGTAAGTCAAAAGCGTATCTATAATAAACGGGGCGTTAATATAACTACCAAAACGTGGTTCCAATTAGTTGATTATAACCGCTTGTTTATGAAATCGATTCGTATCTATTATACAACGACGCTCCGTTGTTTACAGAAACCGGGCTTGAGAGGCCAAGACCCATTGGGTTACTGACGCGTCAGTAAGTAAGAAAGGTTAGGTTAATATTAGTTTATTTTATAGTCAAGAGTTAATACTAGCTCGCTAGTTCCCTCCGAACCCAACCTCACTTTTATAGTGAGCATAAAAACAAAAAAAATGCTAAAATATCTACGTTAATTCTCTATACGACTCTTCTTTCCTCTCAACATGCATAAAAAATTTGGTTTAGATAAAACTGTTGTTCTCAGCAAAATACATCTCAATTACTGTCACAAACCCTTGCATGCAATAAAAAACCTCATAAGTTAAACGAGTGGTTAGGGAAGCGAAATAAAATATATTTCATTCGAAACAGACGACAGATGGAATTCATTTATCATTCGCGTGTGAGCTTTGCACAGGGCCGGTGCAGATTTGAGTTTAAATATGCTCGGATATTTTAACACAACGCTATTTAGTCCCAAACTAAGCAAAGCTTGTACTATGGGAACTAGATAGCTGATAGACATACATATACATATTTTTTTTGTAAATACATACATACTATAGATATTTGAACCGTCCACTATAAGTATCCACTGCGCCAACCGCGTTATGGTAATATTTTATGGTAATATTCGCATATGACTTCGTCCGTTAGAGACTACAGTTTATTTCTTTGTTTGTTTATTTTATTCGAAACATAAAAGTCACAGATAATAACATATTAATATAAGAACTTCGCCAAAAAATAGAACCGACTTCTTCACTCTAAAAAGTTCTAACTATACAAAGTCGGTGCAAAATCTTGTAATATTGAAAATAGATAAAGACAAACGCCGGAGATATGCGGTAACATACATAAAACGTTCGATTGAATTGAGAATCTTCTCCTTTTTTGTTAAGTCAGTCAATAATAGTACCTATGATAATACAAAAGTCCATACCAACGTCCTAAACAGTCCTGGCAACGATCTGTAGCGGCGGAAGCAAAGGCGATAGGGTTGACGTGGTCCGGAGTCGAACGCGTAGCCCAAGACCGGACTCGATGGCGGAGGCTCGACCTTAAGTCAAGTAAGTCCATACCAATCACTAATTTCTAGTTCAGTCAGTTAAGAATTTGTATTTTTTGAATAACAAATACAATAATAACTATAATCAAACATTGACACTGAGCCAGGTTCTGCGTATATTTGAACGTTAAAATTATATTTGCTTGAGGTTAAAGGGAATTTACTGCCAAATTTCTCGCAATTCAGACATACGATACTCCAGTTATGAATTACTAAGATTTTATTTACTAAATCCTTATCGTTAATTCCTAACTAATATTATAAATGCGAAAGTCACTATATCTGTGTGTTCGTCTGGTTCTTCTTCACGCCTAAACCACTGAGACGATTTGGATACAATTTTGTACAGAGATTGTTTAAAACCCGAGAAAAAATATAGGATAGTTTTTATACCAAAAATTCCACGAGAACCGGAGATATACGCAGGTGAACCGCGGCGCATAATGTGTACGAAAAATTAAACATGAAAAATAAAATAAAATTGTATCATCGCAGTTTTATATTAACATACGTAAATAATTCCGTTATGCGTTCGGCAATCCCTAAAATTGGAAAGATAGCTTTTATAAGATTAGTATTGGAATAGTTTATAGGTCAGTTTCGAACAGGGATGGACTGGATAAAAACACAATATTATAAATTTATTCAATGATGACTAGATTAAGCACGTTGTATTTTAAAACCAGCTTATTCAATAACTGAATTACACAGTGACGCTTATGAATTTTACAGTATTACAAAGGAAAATCTTAAAGTGTGTATTTATTTTGAATGCGACAAATATGCCAATAGTATAGAATATTATATTAGTAAGAAAAATATTGATTTAATTTTTGCTTTGGAAATTAACAGCTTAGAATAATAATAGCCCCCCTGACCGATTTCGGCCATGTTGGCCAATTTCAACAGAGACTAGCCAGCTGCGCAAAAATATTACAGTGTACATGTGTACGTATAAACACAGATTTACTCTCTGTTCCTTTACTCTCATAACCCGATGAATGACAGACTGACACGACCGGCGAGAAATCAGGCGCAGAACCGACGACTTTACGTGCTCTCCTAGGCACGATGTTCCTACACCGCCTACTTCCAGATCAGGGCTATTACAGAGATTTTTTTGGCCCCATCCGAGACCCCTCGGACAAAGATGCAACTAGACCAACGAGGCTGTCACCTTATAATACAGACTACCTGAAAATTACAGAAATAGAAAAGGTAAAAAATATTAGGGATAATTCTGTGGCCCCTACGAATTCCAGTACATATCTGACCAAGACCTAACTTCTCTTTGTCCCAGGTGAGCCCGCCGGGGCTCCGACACTATTACGGGGCTTACGAAGTCCCCCGCGTCCATTACATATATTAATGGACCTTAATTCTATTATTATTGGGGTATGGGGCAATTTCATTTGTTATACAGATGTGAGTTGATACCAAAAAATTAAAAAAATATCACGTTTAGGATTGATTTTTAATTTCTGAAAGGTAATTTATGTATATGTTGCAAATATTTAGTTCATCGTTTCAATTACACAATTATCTAAAATTATAGATACGATAGTGTTTGTATTGTTTGCATATTTTTAACCGACTTACAAAAAAAGGAGGAGGTTACCAATTCGACCGTATTTTTTTTTAATCTTAATATTGTATATATTAAATTTTGCCGCGGTTCAAGTAAGAAAGACGAATCAGAATTATGTATAAGATAAGAAATTCTGTTACTTGTTAGATAGCTCAACAAAGTTTGCTATTCGTTAGTCTCGATAAAACTCTAATTTTAGTCTTGAAATATTCGTAGAAGTACAGGGAAGGTTAAAACGTTGAGAAAATATGAAGAAATTGTGAATAGAATAGTATAAATACCACAAACATATTTTTCCATTCAAATAGTTTGTGTCTGTCAAAAATACGTCACGTTCAAAAATGGCGGTAGAAGTGCGCTGGGTCAACTAGACATAAAATAAATTTTATTAAGAATTATTTAAGTGAATCGACACAATATAACATTAAATTTTATTTTCAGGTCTTCGTTACTTAACTTAAGGTTTACGTTCTTCAGACATCTTTATACATGGGATAACTTAACATCAGGTAATTTCTTTACCCTGACACAAAAAGCAGTCAACAACCTTCTCAATTTCCTGAACCCTCATTACGCGCAAGGTCGGGGCTAAAAGCTAGTCAACACAAGGGAATGCCGCGGCTTCCATTATAATTAATAGCTTAGCCCTTCTCTTATTCCATAATACTTTCATATAGCACAAGAGCTAGTCATAATAATAAATGACGTAATAAATATCGTAAGATGTATTGCCGCCAATATAATAGGAAATTTAATATATTTTCCGTTACATGGACCTAATAAAAGTATATTTCACTTATAGGATTTTACGCAGAGGATATCCGATAAAGCCAAAATTTATAAGTCATATCGGTTCCTACTTAATAAAGTTTGTATTTGTATTTTGTATGAGAAATATTATATGTTAATTTCATAATTGTGCAGCCGCTATAACTGATGTTATAAAATGTTTTGCTATAAAGTGTTACCATATTAATTATGAATGTAATAGAATATGTTTATGTTCTCATATTTGTTATCCAAAATTACAAAAACTATTTCGATAAAATTTTGATTGGCAACGCAGTTGAAGTCACGTAAATGTAAATAAAAAGATCGATCCGAGACTTAAAAATCACATCTAATTCGTCATGTCTATACTACATAATATTTTAAAGAGGAACTTTGTATCTATGTTATTAACACCAAAACTACTGGACCGATTTCAACAATTATTTCACCATTATTAATGTGCATCTAGCAAAGCCGAAAATTTAATTAAATGAATGTGTTCAAGACCAACTGACGAATTATTTCCTTGATTTACTGTAGTTTGATTGAGCATAGCTTGATTATTAACAAACTGTTTGTTCGTATCCACTGCAATCACTTTGAGGATATTTCCACGTTTCAAAGAATTCTTTACTGACATCAAATTCTAAGAAATTACGATTTGATACTTCCTGATTTGAAATTATTTACAAATATTAGTGGTCTTCTATACCATGTAAACTAATATTATAAAGAGGAAAATTTGTTTGTATGTTTGTAATGTTTTCACACAGTACTGGACCAATTTCTAAAATGATTTCACGAAAAGAAAGCTGCATCGTCTGAGTGTCATAGCATTATAAAATACCAAATAAATTATAATATTATATAATAAATAATCGCAAGGTAATAGTGAACTCTTGGGCCAACAATCACGCAGAGCCAAGATATTCGCCTAATGTAATTATTATTGATCTGTTGTAAGGCGGTTTCACACAACTCCTTCATTTTATATGTACTTAATCTTAAAAAAAATTGTTTGCGAAAATGAATAATTCTACTTGAATATGTTATACCATACATTTGATTGCACGTTGTCTATTGCAAGATCACATTTCACATTACAAAAAATATTTGTTTAATCTGTACTCCGGAACTACAAAGCCAAAATTATAAAAGTACTTTAGTATTCATATTATCCTTGATATAGGCTTGCCATAAATCCATTTACAATGACGAAGTAGAAAACTAATGCAATCTAATGCAATGCGAGGGAAACCGAGTGCCATTGCTGGTAGTCGGTACTACATATTGGGTATAAAATCAAAGTATATAACAAAGTTGCAAAAGAAAATAAAAATGTACGGACGCATAGAAAAATAAATATTTAGGGACATTTGACAACCCAACACAACGCTATCTAGTCCCAAACTGAGCAAAGCTTGTACTATGGACACTAGATATATAGATGATAGACATACTTAAACATACTTTTTTTGTAAATACATACTTACTATAGATAAATTACTCCAAGACAGTAGAAAATTACAATATTCATCACATCATAATTTTCTACTCGTGGGGATCGAACCCACACCCTCCGGCGCAATAGACCATTGCTGTACTCACTGCGCCAATCAGATCGTTAAAGGATCAGTAAATAGGATATTAATTGATATCTTCTAATACCTGAAATTCATAGAGTTATATTTTAAGTCGCTTAAATACCTTAGTGTGTAAGGACATTATCAAATATGATGTGTGTTATCTTGCGTCGTAAGCATTTAGCCTCTGTGATTACATTACGGTCTAACGAGGGTCAGGCCGCCTCTCACACCGTGGCGTAATACAGAGGAGAACGTAAAATGTAAGTGAACGTAACTTCGGATATATTATTTCTCTCCAACTTTTAAGTGTGTGTTTAGTCTATCGCTTATGTGTTTGACCAAAAGAAGTGTTGTTAAAATTCAGGGTTTAAATCAAATACATATTTTACCCGTGTGAAGAAAAAATGTACTCGATACATGAATTGATGGAAATTCCTTTTTTAGTATGGAATTAAATATGTTTTCTTTTCAACTATTTTATTAAAAATTTATCATCAAATATCAAATAACAAAAAACCGCCATTCTGAAGCGTGACAGTAGTTTTGAATTTTTTTTTGCCTGCGTATATGGGTTAAAATTTCAAATCCACTCTACAGGTTATGGCCCGACATTAAATTATTAATGACATTTGACACCTGGAAAGAATCATATTTATTCTCTGATTACCCTCACATGAGACTATTTTTAGGTTCGGTGTGACAGGCGGCCTCATTACATGTCCGAGCCACATTTCCATAATTCTGCGACGTCACCTTCAATGATAACCGATACCACGTGACAGAGGGCTGGAGCGCGGCTTTGTCTAACAGTCAAGTTGAAATTATGGCTTTTTGTAGACAATAAAGTACTTATACTTATTTGAAATCTTAGTTCACCATGTTTAATTTTACCATTAAAATATAAATTACTTTTCATAAAGTACTCTGTAAAAAGTTTACATGAATAAATATATTTTATATTAAATTCTATTTTATTCTATTCTACCAATTTTATTACATTGTTAGAGCCTTAGAAACCGACCATGAAAAAAGTATTTCCAAAGTATTCGATCGAATGTGGTATCAAATTAAAGTGGTCTTGATTTATACATTACAACGTGATGTGTATAGCTCGGAGCGAACCTTTAATAACTTAATTGTTAAGGATTGGATTTTCTTTTCTGAATATTTTAGGTATAATTACCATTTTACTATTACGCGGGTGAAACGAAACCGCAAAGCTAACTTATAAATATATAATAAACTAATTTATTTTTGATTATAAAAATATTCTGAAACTACACTTTACCACAACCCTTCTAAACCATATAAAAAGTATTTGTTCCTAACATTAAGTTAATGCAGATGATTAAAATCTCGCGACTTCCAGCGGAGATTCACAGAAACTGGGTCAGATCGTGTGTCGGTGCTAGGGTTGTATATAACTAATCACTGTGATTTTACTAAATCACTGACTTTTTTTTTGATATTTTAAAACATTTATTTGAATTTTGAATTATATGTATCATCCAAGCCTTAAAAAGACTTATCGGATGATAATAATTAATCTTTTGTTAAATCACTGGTATGTACATTTTATGAGAAATACTTCATATAAAACAATTATTGCTTTTTAACGAGAGATTACAATATCACAAATAAATTATATCACTTTTAGATTTTAAAGAAATTTATTATATCTCACTACTTGTCACAGGATAATAATTAAATGTGCTCGCTATTGGTTTAGTGTTGTTTTTCTGTACTTTTATTGTTTTAATGTCTCTCTCTCTCTCTTATTTGTGAATGTATGTCTATTAATGTTTACAATATCTACACTATCTACTAAATGTTGCTTACTTTCTTCCATTGGATCGCTTGGAAGAAATTGTTAAGTAGCAATAAAACCGCCTTTTGTGTTATCTATTGTTTGTTTATTTAATGTTGAATTTGCTTGTGTACACAAAAAAAATATTAATTTCATTTAATTCTTATTTAAGAAGCTACCACTTCGCGTAGAAAATTGTCGTGACATAAAAGTATGCTAAATAATATTGTGTTTCCTTTATAATGAAGGAGTTGTAAATCCATATATAATAAATGTTTTAACTTTCTATCTACTACTCTCCTTATGGTAAGGACTTGTAGCTTAATTTAAATTGGGATGAAATTTCACCGTGAATTATCACAGTTACATTTCACAGTGACTCCAATACCCGTTACAAATGTTAGAATATTTCTTTTTACAATTTTTCCTCGTAGTTTCTTTTAACCCGCGTTGTTTCTTTTTTGTGCCAGTGGGATTTACAGGATTTAATCAAAATTACTTTTATATTTTGCTTTTGTGCAGGTGAATAGGAAGCATGCTTAAAGAATTAACAGAAAAGTAAAGTTTTTTATATGATTCATTTTACAGACTAACAAAAAACGTTAATTGCTAAATTTGTATTCTATCCCACTAATATTATAAATACAAAAGTTTGTAACGTCGGTTCTATGTTTGTTTGTTATTCTTTCATAAAGATTGTACTGGTTTTGATGAAACTTTACAGAAATAGGGCTTATACTTCAAAATAACCTATAGATTTAAAAAAATATGTTTTCAAGTAATTTGAGCACAATATAACAATAAGTATAAAGTCATTCAGGAAAAATTCTGCACATGAAACAACATTGTTATCACACACACGCACACATACACGCAGGTAGGCTTATATTTAAATGATGTAATAAGTAACCATATGTATTTTAAAATATTATATTGAAATTTTAATTCCTACAATATCGTTATAATGTTGAATCAAATATTGGGAAGCAACAAGCCCCCTTAACACAGGTATTACCTAGCTAGAAAGCCAGTACATATTATAAATATATTAAATAAGTTAAGAATATAATATTAAATAAATGAATTTGGATTATTATTTTTTTAAGTTTGATTAACACCCAAGAAAAATAAAACAAAAATGTTATTAATATCTCATTTATTTCACATCTCTTTACAAAATAAATCGAAACACGTTCTATGCTAACCTAACAAAATATTTACAAATTTAGTTTATTGCTAAACTACTTCTGGAAAATGATAATTTCTCTGAGGTATTTATTATGAGTACACAATATATTTTATGACACAATATAACCCGTGGTTTTATTTCTTAGTTCTACTCATAATTTACTTTTTATTTTCAGAGGTTGGTAACGAAGCATGCGATTCGATTGATGTTAAGGTACCACAGTAGTTCTGAAACACCTGTAACAAGACTACTTCGAAAACACAAGAAGATAAGAGGGAATAAAAAATAAGGGAAAGGAAGACGGCAATAGGTCAGTAGAAAAAGGAATTAAACAGAATAAGCGCTTCTACATAGTTTTCGGTGGTACTTACTTTAATTTATGTAGAGTATTAATATTACAAAGAGGAAAACTTTGTTTGTTTGGTTGTAATGAATAGGCTCAAAATGTACTGGACCGATTTTAAAAATTCTTTCACCAGTCGAAAGCTACATTATTCACGCATAATATAGGCTCTATTTTATAGACTATATATAACACTATGCTACGTGGGTGAATAATACATGAGATAATTTTATCGGTAATTTAACGAATTATACCCAAGCAATAGAACCACGGGAAACATGAAAACACAATCTACGTTATTTACATTTGTTCATATTATTATTTACCTATTTACTATATTGCTATATGTACAAATTGATCACAATTCATAATTGGTGATCATTTATTCTTTAGTCTATATATTTCAATTACTTGCTATAAAATATACTAATATTTACAGGGCAACTACAATATTCATCTCTGCCAATTTTTTTTACTCTATGTCAAAATTCTATTAATTAAGTAATTTGTTTCAATATTTAATAAAATACTTTTTAAAGGATTTTATTTAATATGGGAAGTACTCGCGTTACTACAAACACAAGATTATACTACATTTGTTTCAATCTTGATCTATAACTAAAGTAAGATAAAAGTCAATGATTTCTTAGAGCTATAAATAGAGCAGTTGCACTATAATTAAATTATATAAAATCTATAAAGTAATAACTACACAGTTCCTAGTTTTACATAGTAACCTAATAATAGCATAAATATCATTTAATACTGAAAATTATTCTTCTGCATACTACTTACCATAAAAATGAAATTGTATGTCGTGAACTCGTGACGTAACAATGGCTGTATTTATTTAGATGTAGTTTAGTACAATATTTGTGACCAAATACAACTTTGAAATAGAAATTATTTTTTAATATTTACCATGCCAGTTCCGATATGAAATTTATATAAAAATGTAATTAAATGCTCATTAGCCATTTTATTTTCTTTACTTATTTTTGCTAATTTTTGCCACTCAAAAGTGTAATAATTGATGAGATGGAATATATTAGATGAATTGATTTAATAGCTCCCCTGACCGATTTTAGCCATGGTGGCCAATCTCAACAGAGACTAGCCAACTGCGCAGGAGATATTATAGGGCACAAGTGTACGCGAACACGGGTGCACTCTCTAATTGAATTGATTTAATGCAATAATTATCCATACAATATAATATACATCTTGTAAACTCAAACTCTATATAATTTTCTATTAATAGATTTAACAAAATTTTATATATGACTTAAAAGTAAAAGATAAAAGTTTCAAATACTATATGACTAATCTACGTTTTCATAAGAAGTAGCGTATACACATTTATATGTACATAGTTTTGTCGATATCTTAATTATAATATTATGTATTACTTATAATATTCCCTAACCTACACAATTTAATTAAATTATGATCTAAATACAATTTTATATATTTTCTTGGAAAACTGAAGCCAAATAAAAAATTAATAAAGATTCTTTTATTCTTGTGTTGTGAATGATATATTTTGTAGAAATATTGACTCATATTAAAAATACCTTGTTTAACACAGATATGAAAGCGACGTTATGTTTTATAAAATATGGAACACAGAAAACAAAATAAATTTTTATGTATATTAACAAGTTTACAACATCGATACTCTAAGAGTTATACTATAAAATTTAGCTTAAAATTATGAAGAAATTCTTACAAATTCTACGATATTGATTATATCTAAAATATATGCTTTGTATATAAGTACTCTATACATTAATAATACTGTACATGTAACATTCTATACATCTATAATCTATGCACATTTATTTCACTTAGCATTTATTAATGTATTTGTCACTCATTAATGGCTGTATCGATTATAATGAAATTTTACAAAGGAAGTGACTTGATATCAGACTCAGGCCTATTACTGAGATTTATTGGCCCTATCCGAGACCGATCCGTAATCAAAGATGCAATTACACCAACGAGGTAGCCACACCTTATAATACTACCTGAAAATGACAGAAATAGAAAAGGTAAAAAATATGAGGGATAATTCTGTGGCCCCTACGAATTCTAGTACACACCTGTACAAGACCTAACTTCTCTTTGTCCCAGGTGTGCCCGGGGCTCCGACACTATTAGGGGCTTACGAAGTCCCCCGCGTCCATTACATATATTAATGGGCGTTAATTCTATTATTATTGGGGTATGGGGCAAGTTCATTTGTTATACAGATATGAGTTGATACTAAAAAATGAAAAAACAATCACGTACAGGATTGATTTTTAATTTCTGAAAGGTAATTTATGTATATGTTGCAAATATTTAGTGCATCGTTTCATTTACACAATTGTCAAAAATTCCGAAATGAAAACGAATAAATTAATTTCATTATAGATACGAAAGTGGTTGTATTGTTTGTATATTTTTAATCAGTTTAAATTCTGCCGCGGTTCAAGTAAGAAAGACGAATCGGAATTATGTATAAGATAAGAAATTCTGTTACTTGTTAGATAGCTCAACAAAGTTTGCTATTCGTTAGTCTCGATAAAACTCTAATTTTAGTCTTGAAATATTCGTAGAAGTACAGGGAAGGTTTAAACGTTGAGAAAATATGAAGAAATTGTGAATAGAATACATTTTTTATCAAACATATTTTTCCATACAAATAGTTTGTGTCTGTCAAATATACGTCACATTCAAAAATGGCGGTATGAAGTGCGTCAAGTCAACTAGACAACTATAAAATAAATTTTAATAAGTATTATTTAAGTGAATCGACACAATATAACATTAAATTTTATTTTCAGGTCTTCGTAACTTAACTTAAGGCTTACGTTCTTCAGATATCTTTATGGGTAACTTAACATCAGGTACTTTCTTTACCCTGACACAAAAAGCAGTCAACAACCTTCTCAATTTCCTGAACCCTCATTACGCGCAAGGTCGGGGCTAAAAGCTAGTCAACACAAGGGAATGCCGCGGCTTCCATTATAATTAATAGCTTAGCCCTTCTCTTATTCCATAATACTTTCATGTAGCCCAAGAGCTAATAATAATAAACGACGTCATAAATTGCGTAAGATGTATTGCCGCCAATATAATAGGAAATTTAATATATTTTTCGTTACACGGACCTAATAATAGTATATTTCACTTATAGGATTTCACGCAGAGGATATCCGATAAAGCCAAAATTTATAAGTCATACCGGTTCCTACTTAATAAAGTTTGTATTTGTATTTTGTATGAGAAATATTATATGTTAATTTCATAAACTGTGCAGCCGTTATCACTGATTCAAATGCTACCACATTAATTATGAATGTAATTGAGTAACAATTTCGATAATATTTTGATTGGCAACGCAGTTGAAGTCGAACATTTGTATGTATGTTTTTAACACCAAAACTACAGGACCGATTTCAACTTAATTAAATAAGTGTACTATTTCAATTTAGTTAAATAAGTGTATTTGGGACAAACTAAACGAATTATTTCCTTGATTTACTGTAGCTTGATTCAGTATAGCTTGTTTACTAACAAGCTGTAGCGCAGTACTCACTGCAATCACTTTGAGGATATTTCCACCTTTCAAAGAATTCTTTACTGACATCAAATTCTAATAAATTACGATTTCATAGTTCTTCGTTCAAATATGAGTGGTTATCTATACCACAGATGATATAATACTATACTATCTATACTATGTAAACTAATATTATAAAGAGGAGAATTTGTTTGTATGTTTATAATGTTTTCACACAGTACTGGACCAATTTAAAAAATGGTTGCACCGAAAGAACGCTACATTATCTTAGTGATATAGGCTATATTGTAGGGTATATTTCATTATGCTAGTAATATTATAAATAATAAATAATCGCAAGGTAATAGTGAACTCTTGGGCCAACAATCATGCAGAGCCAAGATATTCGCCTAATGTAATTATTATTGATCTGTTATAAGGCGGTTTCACACAACCCCTTCATTTTATACGAGTATTTCATCTTAAAACAAATTATATGCCAAAATGAAGTATTGTAATTGTAATCGGTTATGTTATAGCCTTTGATAGCAAGTTGTCTACTACAACATCACATTGTTGTTGTCTACTACATAGACACATCTCACATTAGAAAAAATATTTAGTTTATTTTTATTGAAAAGATTCCGAAACTACTGTAATTCCTGTACTGTAGTGTAATGTAGTTCCTGTTACTATTGGTATTCATATCATCCCTGAATAAGCTTGCCATAAATCCATTCATAATGACGAAGTAGATAACTAATGCAAGTGCGAGGGAAGCCGCGTGGCATTGCTAGTAATGGGTATTATCTAATAATTGGTATCAAGGTCTACAAGAAAGTTGCAAAAGAAAATAAGAAAATAAAAATGCGCATAGATAAAAAAATATTTATGGACGTTTAACACAATGCCATTCAGTCCTCAACTAAGCAAAGCTTGTACTATGGTAACTAGATAACTGATAGACATACTTAAACATACTTTTTTTGTAAATACATACTTACTATAGATAAATTACTCCAAGACAGTAGAAAATTACAATATTCATCACATCATAATTTTCTACTCGTGTGGATCGAACCCACACCCTCCGGCGCAATAGACCATTGCTGTACTCACTGCGCCAATCAGATCGTTAAAGGATCAGTAAATAGGATATTAATTGATACCTGAAATTCATAAAATAATATTTGAAGTCGCTTAAATACCTGA
>LQNK01002311.1:78888-98603 GCA_001586405.1 Phoebis sennae | reverse complement strand
TTGCTTATTCAGGTATCCGAGCGTAAAGTAAAAGGCATATATAAAAGGAACATAAAAGGTATATATAAAAGATGCATTGTTTCGTATAAAACCTTTCATATGTATACTGCAAAAACAATGAGTCTAAAAAATGGAATTGGAATAAATGAATAACAGCTCACTTTTATATTAAAATATACATATTTATAAAACACTACCAGCTGTGAATTGTGCCTATGCGTTCATCAATATTCAATTCCTTTTAAATTAGTCCTGAGAATTGTTAACAGTTATCAAAAACAGCTAAATATTTAAAGAAACTTTTAGATTTATCGGTGAAAAAAATTGTTGATTAACTTTTATTTTAGATAATCAATAAGCAATCAAGAAAAACGAACATCTACAGCTATTTCTTGTTGCTTCTTCTCCAAAGATGCTCTCCCAACCGGTAAACAAAAAATGACAATTCATAAAAACCTTATAAGTACCTAATTGGATGCAAATAATTATAAAATTAACCGCCTTCCCAAAAATATTCCAAGTTTATATTATAGTAGTATTATTATAGTATTCTAAGATTTAACTCTCCAGAAATATGATAAACGTTTCGTAATATCCCCTCTTGAAGTAAAATTTTTTATATTTTTAAACTTATTTGTACATTAAAAAACCCGTAAATATGTTAGTAAACGTTAGTAACTTTCTATGATGGTGTCTTGGTGTACCTGTAACAAAATATTAAATAGTTATTAACTGTTATGAAACCTACATAAATCATTTAAAAGTGTAATCTTTTAGACTATACATAAGAGAATAATAAATAAGTAGCATAAGATATTGTATAAGATTTCTTTATATGTTGGTACTTTATATTTGCAAAGTTTACGAAAAAAATATAAATGAAAAAATATGTATTTGACATTGACTGAAGTTATACGAATAACAAACAAAAAATAGCTATATAAGATATTGTATAAAATATATATTTTTTATTTTGGTACTTTTTACTTAACATTTTTTACATAATTTTTTCAATTTCTCATTCCAGTTGTAAACATTTAAGCTCTCTTTTGTAACGAAGATTACTTCTTTTCATTCGAATCCATTCACGCTTTTCTTTAAATAATATATTCGCTACGGAATGCTACGCGCCTACGAATTGACTCGTAGTATTCAATGCTACGTAGTATAAATTTGTGACATGATTTCTGATATCGATAATTTTAGTGTACAAAAAATGCGAAAAATCTACCAACACTCTTATTAGGTTAGTTTGTTTAACCCATTCGTAATAATTTGTTAATTTATATCATCATAAACAGTGAATTAGTAAACAAAGTATTATCCAATATTTGGTATAAAGAGATATTGACCTTATGATACGATTTAATATTCTAGTAAAAAAACCTTCAAGTAGTCTATTGTGAGTAAGATTACTTCTTTTCAAGCCATTCATGGTTTTATTTAAATACAAGTCACACTACAGATTGCTACGCGCCTACGTCTGGAGTTTACATCATAGCATTTAATGCTACAACGTAGACCTACGATAAATCTACTCCACGGTTTCTATGGCTATTAATTATTTCGATTAATATATTTCAGTTAATAATGAATGAGAAAAAGCTTTCAACTAATACATTATTTTATTTATATACAAGCTACATTACAGATTGCTACGCGCTTACGAACTGACTCTTATATCGTAGCATTGAGTGCTACGGAGTTACGATATATCTGTGACGCGATTTCTAAACTATGAATGAATTAAGATGGTAATGATTGAAAAACGTCTGAGTTCAATTTAAAAATACATAAATATAAACGTATTAATACAGTGATAAATATAATGATTTATGGATTATCATTAAATCACTACAAACACATTCACGCACACACATTTTTACCAGTGTTAGTTCCACTCGCGTATATCTCTTTCAACCGTAGTATTTGATTAGAATAATTCCTTAGCGGATGTCTACGTCAGAACATCTACTTGCATGCCAAATTTCAGCACGATCCGTCCAGCGGTTTGGGCTGTGCGTTGATAGATCACTATGTCCGTCAGTCACCTTTGAGTTTTGTATAGATAAGTTACCCATTACCTAGGCACTGTACACAGAACACTTTATAGTCCTTGCAACACCACGAAGCCTTGCCGCTATATGCAGAACACTATAACGTCCTTGTCATACCACGAAAACAGTAATAAAACAAGAAAAATCCCGTAAAAATCATTATCCAAGTACAAAACCTAAGAAACCAGCAATAAAGCGTAATTTCCACGGGCCTCCAGCCTCCGCCGCATACTTGTCTCTTTATGAAGCATACCGCACGGTCCTTCACACATTTGCGGAATCTCTTGGTGCTATAATTATGTATTCGATTATTCAATGAATGTGGGGAATGTTATAATACTTAATTATAGGTATTTCTTGGCACGTGATTATATTTGATGTGCTAAATATAGTAGCGGTCGTGTTGGTCTGCTCCCATCGGGTTATGAGAGTAAAGGAATAGAGTGCACATGTGCTTGCGCTATACAACACAACACTTGTGCACTATGATATCTCCCGCGCAGTTCTTTGTAGAGATAAGCCGCCGTGACCGAAATTCGGTCAGGAGGGACGTTTCGGTCAAAGGAAACATTACGTTATTTTTAATCGACTTTCAATAAGTGGTTCTCAATTCGACTGTATTTTTTAATGTATGTGACATATCTCCGGCGTTAATGGACCGATTTGGAATTTTTTCGCATTCGAAAAAGTAGTGTAAGTGTGGTCCATTATCTATTTTCAATTTAACATGATTTTGCACCGATTTTAACAAAAATAAAATAAAAATTATTTTTTTCTACTTTTTAGAGTGAGGAAGTTGGTTCTATTTTTTGGCAAAAGTTATTATCTAAAATAAAGAAAACTGCATTTTCGACCAAGATTACCTTTTCCTTCTGTATAAAATTGGGAAGGTAACTGACCGATTGAGTAGCAAAGATCTCAAAATTTCCAGAGGAAAAACATTTTATAACTAGGTATCTTCTACCTACAAATTCCCCATTAATACCATAATTATGTAAATAAACCTTGCTCAGAAATAACACGTATCAATTTACTAAAATTTAGTAGTTTTTGAGATTATCGCGGTCAAACAGCGTCCGGAAGACTTCCCTTTAGTATAATGGTAATTTAATTAATCCTGAAAAGATAATGTCAACTTAATGACTGTTAATAAACTGTATACTCTTAATTTAAATTAAACAAAGACCTTATTTTATATTGGGACGTTTCCTACCAATAAACAAGTTACAATAAACTCATGTAGTTTCTTTTCAAAACAAGTAATACAAAATAATAATGATTTATAACGACAAAAAGTAAATCTCCTACGTTTCTATTACAGTGGTATAACGGATAATATATTTAATATCCTCAGATCAGACCTGATACCAACTAAAACCGTTCAAAAAACAATTACATTAAAAGTTAGGATAGACAGAAAAAAATATTTTTCACAACTCAATTTGAAATTGAATACAAACGTAAAGTCCCTTCAGATTTATGCAAATACAACATGTTGGGGTATTTGTCTCTTCATAATGCTGACGAAAACAGAGTAACTCGGAAAATTTCATGTTCAAAGCTTTTGAATAAAAGATAATACGCGGGTGAGATATTATCTTATTTGAGTTTTTTCCGCTTTTTATTCGAGTAAATTTGCTGAAAGCATATAACTGAAAAATTTAACTTGGTTGAATGTATAGTTGAAATAGCTGTTCGCGTCTTTCCTCGTATATAATTATCTAACATTAGCTGATCCGCGTGGCTTTGCTCACGTATAATAATGTTTATTTATGTATACCATGAATTTTACAGCTTGTAGTATTAATACAGAAACATATATTATGTATAGCCATATAGTTATTATATATAGCCTATATAATATAGTCTATGTTACTCGTGGATAATGTAGCTTTTGAATGGTGAAAGAATTTTTAAAACCGGTCCGGTAGTTTTTGAGACTATTCTACTTATTCTATGAACAACCAACCAAACAAACAAACAAACAACAAGTTTTCCTTTTTAGATTAGGATTTAGATTAGGAGCGAATTGAGAGTTTTTTTCATATAATTATAAGGCGTATTGTTAAAAACTCACAGAACAAAGTAATATACATAGTAACAAACTAATTTTTCAAAATATCAATTAACTGTTTAACATTATTGCGCAAAACAATTTGAATATCCGTTATCGCCTTAGAATTTTGTATAAGTATTTTATGAGAAAGAAATCTAATAACATGAAAGTCACGGAAGGGGAAATATAATAAAGAAGATATTTTATAAATAGTTTCTGCAGATAGTGAGCAACAAGGAAAAGTGTCCTTTATGTTAAACCAAGTGTGTCAAATTTCCTTCAAATTACTTATAAAGTACATGTAGTCTGTTTTAAAGTCAAAAGCGTAATTATTAAAGAACAAATTATTGCTGCAATTGACATTTTGCTTTTCAGTATAAAAATGGATGATCAGACTTGAACCAAATTTCTACTGGACCACATTGGCACTCTACTCTTGCAAAAAGAATTTGTTTCCAAATCGGTCCATAAACGCCGGAGACATGCGGTAACATACATAAAAAATACGATCGAATTGATAACCTCCTACTTTTTTGAAAGTCGGTTAAAAAGTAAATTATTGGTAAATTTATATTCTTCATTTTCCGGAGCTTGCCCAAAATGGACCAGACTCTATATGTATAGGAAAATATTTAAAATATTGAATTAAAAATTTCTTTCAACAATCCTAAATAGGTACTGTATTCATTTACAGGTCCAAAAAGTTAAACACCTTTAATAAATAAAAGTACAATAAAATGTAATATTAATTGAGAAAAATTCTGGATCTACGACAATAATTGTCAAAGTGTAATGGGTGAAGGTCTCTTGTGCCTAAAATAGCGTGAGGTGGCACCTGTCATTTGATATTAAGCCATCATGGCCGCACTGAACTCTCGAAAATCAAAGTGTCGCAGGTGTTTTCAGTCTCAACGGGAAGTGAGAAACAATTTACTTTAAAAATAACTCATCTGATATGGGTCTGAGATTGGCGAGATACCGAGGAATTTATTTTTTGCTTTTTTTTGTCTTGATAAAAAGTATCCTATGTCCTTTTTCCAGTTTTAAAATATATTGCTACAAAATCAGTTGAGATAAAAGAGTCATTTTCGCAATTATAATATTAGTAAGTATAGAAGGTTTATAATACAAAGCCACACAATGTAAATTTTTCTTTCAATATGTTTTTTTTACTGCTTTACTTTTCAGCCTTACACATGCATATAATAGTTATTAAAATTATCGTTTTCCTTAAAGAAAAGGTAATTAAATCAAATAGCATAATTGAATTAAAGCCTTGTTCACTTTATTACCGTATTAAACTTTATCAATAAGAAAATAGTGTGAAAAAGACATAAATTCAATATTGATAAATGTATTTCCATCAAGAAGTGACAATGCAATCTATCAAGTATAAAGTCAATTGAGGATGAAAATAAGGTTAGGATTATAAAATTATAATAGTGTCACAGGTTAGAGAATAGAAGGCAGATGAAGTGCGCCGAAGACACGCGTGACGCCGAAAAGCAAATACAAAATCCAAAAGCAAATACAAAAATGTTTTTCTTGTTTGACGTATCATGTCACGAGGGCTTCATGTGTCTATACAAGTAGTTAGCGTCACTCGAGTCTTCGGCACACTCCATCTGCCTTTTATTCTCTAATCTGTGAGTTAATGATGATAGACTTATAAAACTTTATTTATACAAATAATAATTTAATTTGTATGAAGTACGTTCGTCCCAGGCTCAAGTAAACGCTATTTTCCTGTTTTTCCTTATAGTGTGCATAATCGAGCTCGAAATAGACTTTTTTTGTAACACCCGTCGTTATATTATACTTGTATACGAAGGTCCCAAAATACTTGTACCTAAATCATTTTCCCTTTGTGTGATTTGAATCTTTTTATCCAAATGCTCTGATATAATTTTTAGAAACTTTTTAGATATATTTGAGGTCGTCAATTGCCCTTATTTTTGTATTATGAAAAAAAAAAATTAAATCAAACCCATAACCTCTTGGTTGTAGCGCTTCGTATCTAATCACTTATATGTGAATTTAAATAATTGTGCATACAAAAACAAATAAGTAATCTTAAAGAAAATCAATGCAGAAATATTAATATTACAATAAAATATATTTCAGGAATTTTTCTAAGATTATTCTTCTTCAAAAAATATGCTTAACTGAAAAAGTTTCTCTTTAAACTTAAAAACTCTCACTAATACTATAAAAGTGAAAGTTTCAATGTTTAAATGTTTGTATGTTTGTATGTTTGTATGTCAATCACGCCGTAACTACGGAACGAGTTTTGATGAAATTTCGTATACAACTAGAATATTACACCCAGTTTAAAAACTGTGAGTAAAAACCGTCCCAATACAACTAATTATTTATTTATATTTTTTTTACATAGTACATTGAATAAAAGAAAGTTAAATAATGAATTAGAGAAGTTATTAAATGATTAAAGTCGGTCCAAGAGACATCGTTAATAATAAATAATTGAGCCCCGCGGCGGTTTCAATATTAATTCTAATAAATCTCTTTCAAGTGTTCTGCTTTCGGTTTGACATTTAGAATTTTTATTAATTCAGGTATTCTATTTTTACAGACTTCTGTTTTAATAATGTTGTTTAATGGAGGCATAAAAGAAAATGTTAGAAATGTTGTCTAAAGAGTATAAATTATAATATCAGCTGTGTCCGCGACTCCGCATGTGGGTAAATTCAAATTCAAATTAAATTTTATTAGGGAGAACGACTAAACGTTGCAACAAAATCATTTGATTCCGCAGAATGTTTTCCTTATAAATTTAAAATTAATTTGTGGGCAGAGAATTACTTTTTGGTCGCTTTCAATATATTTAAACATAAAAATAAAACGATTTAGAGACTTATTAAAATCAGTCAGATCAAGAGTTCGTGCCGTGAGACAATTAATAATTATTTATATATTAATGTTAATTCATGTACAAAAAATACATTATGAAAATAATTTTACAAAGTCCTATACGTATCATTACGTGTTTAAATATATTATCTGAATGTACAGAAAAATATTGAAGACTAGTTCAAAATGACCTTATTTAATCGCATGTCACTAGAAGTAGGCAGCAGGTGTAAATGAACGTTTGCCAGACATATCAATAACAAGATTATGGAGCCATTATTAACATTGGATAATTGCTCTAATTGGCCTCACGGACTTATTATGAATTATATATTGAGGTTAGCTTGCCTCTACGAATTACATTGGTTCTTAGTTTTAGTAATTTTGACTCATTTATTATTTATTCAATTATAACTAATGCGTTTTGGTTTGTTTGATGTTAAATTTTCCGTATCAATAATTTTAATAGGATTTAAGTTTTAATTAATTTTAATGAACATGAATCTTTTGAACCTATTTCATTATTCAGGTTTTGGGAGTGATAATAATTAAAATGATATTTTTAATATCTCATATAATATTTTCACTTTTTAAAACAAATCTGATTATTTCTTCCTGTTCTATACCATCAGCAATTCTTTCCTCAACCTTTCCACATTTTTAAGATCATAAAGGAATTATTTTATTGATTAAAAATACTAGTGGAATTTGTGAAATGTTTTCTTTTTCAAATAAATCAAGATGCATCTCTATCAATAAGTAACAACATATTATACCACGTAAAAAATAACGTTAGTAATTCTTTCAAAGGTGTGGAAATTATGACCATAATCATTTATCACGCACAATCATTTGCAGATAAAAAGTAAAATAATTTTTTAACGTTATCACAGATATCTATACATATAATAAAACAGTAACCGAACTATTTCTGTACATTGAATATTTTTCAAAAAGAGTAATTGGTATGCAATATGTATGTTCTATAGATACCAAAACCATGGTTAGAATTTTTTTTTTCTGTTTGTCTGTTTGTCGGTTTGTCTGTTTGTCTGTTTTTCTGTTTATCTGTTTGTATGTGCGTCAATCACGTAATAACCACTGAGCAGATTTTGATAAAATTTCACATGCTGATAGACCAATATTAGGTGCAAATTATAGGCTACATTTTATTTGAAAAAAATAATTTTAGGGGTGGCTCTCCATACATGTAAACGGAGGGTAAAAAAATAAATTCGCGATTACATCATTAAATGAGGTGTCATTAGATAGGTCTTTAAAAATGAAATAGAGGTTTGTAAATATGCTTTTTGCTAAATTAAATATTTTTTGAGATATACGCTTCTAAAGTCGTGAAAATACCACGTGACAATGTGAGATTTTGGTTGACTTGCGGTAATGTCTTTTTTACTTTAACGTGTAGATACGGTAAAAACACGCAATAAATTCTCAAAAACCTTTACTAAATAACCAACTCTCCGCCCGAGGATTCGCTCGCATGGGCTACAATTTTCTGTATTTTGAAGAGGCGCGCGCACTGTGACATTTTGGCGAAACCTATTTCCATAGAAAATTATAAAAAACACTATAGACATGCGCATATATCAGCGGTCCTGCGACCGTAATTTTTTAAAACTTTTGTTGTGCGCCTCTAAAAAGTACATAAATTAGTAGCCCACGCGTGCGAAGCCGCGGGCGGAAAGCTAGTATTAGAATAAAAACTTAAAATTAACTAAAGTATTGAAGATCTTTGATAAATGAATGATATGCCTGATATAGAATTAAAGTCTTTTTCACACTATTTCCACATATTTTCTGTCTTTTCACACTATTTCCACATATTTTCTGTCTTTTTCACACTATTTCAAAATGTGCAAATAGTGTGAAAAATACTTTAATTATATATTTTGAAGATTAATAATAAGTTTGACCTTCAATATCCATATATTTGGAGGTCGTTGCATAACGATGTTTGTTGTCGATGTCTGTTTGTTGTTTTTTTATTGCCGATAAGTAATTTAGGATAATAATAAATCTTTATTGAAAAGTGTATCAATTATATATGTTAAAATTGTCGATACTAAAGCTTATGTTGGTTAAAAAACTGTGTTATAGCCTTAAGTTTCCCTCACATTTGTAATAAATGACAGGTTTACAGTTTACTTACTTAGTACTTATTAGACTAGGTGTGGGTGTGTGTATGTATGTGTTTATGTGTTATAATATAAGGTGTTTCATAAATCATAGCTAGTTTCATTTTTTACAGTACATTCACATGTACAACAAAGCCTCGCCGACCCTTTTCTTTATTTTTTACGTGTTTAGGAACACGTTCTGAATGTCCTGTAAAGAAATTAAACGCTAGCTATGAAACACCTTATCTATAAAAGAATGTAATACAGGTTTAAGTAGCCGGGCTGGTGAGACCCAAACTGGACTAACGTCTGCTTCTTGGGCCTCAGAGTAATGTAATGGCTATATTAGCTCACTTCATTTAAAATGTTCACAATAAAATATAATACTAATAGAAAATAATTTTAACAACTGTCCACATTCAAGCCAAGTTATATTTACTCACATTTTCTCTTTATTGAACATGTTTAAAATCAAATATGAACAACTAACAAAATGCACTGCAGTATTTCAATTTGAAAATGAGCTAAAACCAGACAACATATGAATTACTCACTATACAGTAACGTTCATTTTATATTAGCATTCAACTTTTTGATTGCTTTTTCATATGAAGTTTAAACTATAAAATTCACATTTGTGGGGGATAAATACAAAGTTGATTAACATTTGTATTATTTAGCGAAAATTTGTGAAGATGTGTGTATGTATGCATGTTTGTTACACTTTCATGCACAAACTACTGAACAGATTATGATGAAACTTTGTATACTTACTACTTATAGGCAATTAGTCAGAAAAACATATACACTACTTTTAATCCCGGAGTTGCCACGAGATAAGAAGATACACGGGTGAAACCGCGGGGTGCGGCTAGTTTTTTACATATGTTTGTAATGTTTTCACACACTACTGAACCGATTTCAAATTTTTTTCACCATTAGAAAGCTACATCTTCACTAGATTTACGTAATCTAGTGAAGATGCTATATAATATTATGCTACGGGAGCAAAGCCGCGGAAAAGCTAGTCAAATATAAACACAAATACAAAATTCATTGCACTGCAGTATACTTCAAAATGACCTAATAACGTATGTCAGTCAAACGACACATTAATTATCATAGATGCTCGTTTCAATTCACGTTCAGCGTGATGCACATTTATTTCTGGAATTATTTGAATCAATTCTGATTGTGTTTTCCGTGAATCGAAAATACGTGCACATAACCTACTTATATTAAATACTGAATGGAATTTGATGAAATTCCTATAATAACTCCCCGACCGATAGCGGTTATGGAGGTCCAGCCGTTCTCGAGTTTTAGCGAGACTAACGAACGGAAATTATTTTTTTATTTATATAAGATATATTATATAACATTGCACAAGTCACGCGAATCAGCTAGCTATATAGCTAACATATAAGTAGGTTTTAAGAACACGATCGATTTATAATATTCCTGGACATTTAACACAACGCTATCTAGTCCCAAACTAGGCAAAGCTTGTACTATGGAAACTAGATAACCGATAGACATACTTAAACATACTATTTTTTTATAAATACATACTATAGATAAATTAACACCCAGACAGTAGAAAATTATAATGTTCATCACATCATAATTTTCTGCTCGTGGGGATCGAACCCACACCCTCCGGCGCAATAGACCATTGCTGAACCGCTGCGCCAATCGGGTCGTCAATTTCCCCTGCATCATCATTGAATTATTGTCAAAATAACGAACTTAAAATGTGTCGTAACATAAATCATTCATGATATGAATACGAGTGTCAACAGACATTCAATCCAGGTCGTTAGAAAAACATAATACTGGTTTCATCTCCGCTTCAAATGATGACGTCACACCCATCCGATATCATTACTCACACGATATCTTTGTTTGATACTGCTATCTTGTAGGTATTCGGTAAAATCGAAAAAATTGGGAGTGAAATTTTAAAGTATTTGTTACGATGAAGCACATATTTTTTTATTTATTAATAAAATAACGTTTTATTTGTAAGAAATACTTCAGTGAGTTCCACTGTTATTAATTATTCACCACACAATTTGTGACGTATAATTGTTTTTTAAAGTACTCAAGATGGTCTTCGAAATGATCCCTATTCAGATTTGTATTCCAAGCTATAATTAGAGTTTTAATTCGAGATTTGAGTCAAGATTAGATTCTGGAATGTTAATTAATACTCGATCTGACAATCGAATCTATTTATTCCAAAACGTCATTTGTTCAATGTGGTGTATAGGTGTCTTGAGTAACGATTGACATTTGACTATTTACGGCCGTTTTCAATAATGTATCAAAGATTATGGATAGATTGTAATCTCAGATGAAATGACATTTGATTGTCAAAAGTCGTAGCAATCCGTCGACAACATATTGAAATCAAAGTAAGTGCAAATAGATAGATTTGCCTTACTTTAGTAAGCAAAACAAAGGATCGATGGAATATTGAAAACGGCTGTTAATTGTCCCTTAATTGTTATAGTTTAACGTAAAGTTATTTAAAAATCAGTAATTTTATTAGAATATTTTTTTTATGTTAAAGCAGGCAAGCGGGGCATACGGTATTTGGCGATGCGCCGTGAAATGGAGTGACATGAAACATTAGAGGCAAAAGTAAGTTTTGATTATAATTTTAATAATCGTTGATCATTTCCTTACTCAAGTGTAGTTGTGGAACAAAGCTTATGTTTAAACAAGACTTATTTTTATTCATTCTTAATCTCTTTACGGCAATGGGCGATTTATACGTACTTAAGTATCGAACGCGATATCCTCAGGCCTGGAGAAGGTGGCCTGCCGCAGCACGTCAGCGGAGGTGGACTTCACGCAGTGGTTGTGCAGATCCGAGGTATTAGAGTGGTGCTCTGCGCGGCGCTGTGCGTGCGCACAGTACCGCCGCCCGAGGTTCCCGCACACGGATCTGATGATATAATAATACAAATTATCAATACATAATATTCATTATACTAATATGGGCTATATAAAATTAGGTCGAATGTAATATAATCCTGTGATACCCCGGTGTTTCAGGTGTTCATGGGCGGCGGTGATCACTTAACATCAGGTGACCCACTTGCTCCTTTGCCTGCTCTGCCATAAAAAAAATATATATATATATATATAAATGTCCTGGAATTCTACACAACTGGCCAGTTATAGAACTAGTCGGTTAACAACAAATCATAGCTAGTCGTAACGGCTATTAGTAAAGTGAGGGTAGATGGGTCGTGACGTCAATAAGACGTTCGAGCACCAGGCGCAATCGGTACCAATGCGCCCAGATACTGAACGCGCCTACTATTTTTAGGACTTTGATGACAGCTAACAACTAACAAGTGACATTTGAATAGAAGGATGACAGAACTTGTTAAAACATGAAATCACAAAATGTTGCCGACTCTACAATTTAAATTCAATTCTTTTTTTCCCGATGCTTACGATATTATGTAGACGCTTAGCATAACACTATATTATAGATTGCAGATTAAATATAAGAAATGACAGTACGACCATTTTTTGCGTTGTAATTCAATAAACAATACCTTTTTCTAAGTTCTAAGAAAACTCAGTTATATTGATTGGATTACGAAAATACATTCGTAGCTATTTTTGCCAAACATCACTCATTTTTGTACTCTGTCAAATCGCCATTTCACGCAACACTTTGTTATACTGTTGTAAAAGGTTAGCTTTATTTATTTTCTTTATCATATTTTATATCAGAAACCTTGACTTTTGCTTATTTTTATAAATAATAATGTGTAAATGATGAATTAAGGACATGTAATTAAATGTAAGAATTTGTAAAGTCAAATTAAAAAGTTACAAATTTGGCATGACAAATTCAATTCTTATCGAAAACACAATATGAAGTTTTACAGGAATATTATTTACTAGCTTATCCGCGGAGTTCCGCTTCCATAGCATAATGTAAAAGATATAATAAAGCCTATAAAATATAGCCAATGTTACTCATTGATAATGTAGCTTTCGAACAGTGAAAGAATTTTTAAAATCGGGCCAATAGTTTTTGAGCCTATTCATCACAACTAAAAAAACAAACAAAGTTTTCCTCTTTATAATATTAGTGTAGATATAGCGACCCGGTAGGTTCCTAAAATTGATTAAATAACATTATTGTCTTTTATGTATCATAAAAAAATGTTTTATACCCATCGGAATTCGGTGTAATGCTGATGTAACCTATCCGTAAAGACATTCTCTAGGTATCGACGTAACCAAATTCCTGGAAGGGCTAACGTGACAAACATATCCTACGATAAAAAATATTTTACTAACATTCGGTTCACCCGTGGCGTTGTTCTCGTGGATTTTTCCCTTTATTGCTTACCGTAATTCAAAGAGGCTGCTAAAAATATATCCTTCTTTAATAACAAACTTTAAAAATGTATGAGGGTTCAAAGGCATCCAAGGTTCTTGAAAAATAAACTGTTTTTTCACCAAACTTATACTATAGGAATTTAATAGTCTTACAGAAAAAATGGATATGTTACCTTGGAAGAATATTGTAGTAAAATTTAGTTAAGTGTAAGGTATTTAGTAAATACTGGTGTTCCAAGTTTACCAGAAATAATGATAGCTTATGTAATGGCAGTTTTGGTGGTTACAAGAAATCTCTGTGAATGGATACCGTTACAAGCATAATCATTATTTAAGGAAATATACACAAACAGTCAAGGTCTAGAATATTCTACTAATTGTACTTACTTGCAGCAAGAATCCAGGGTCTTCCTGAACGCCGCCCTAAAATCCCTGTTGAAGTAGGCATAGATGAGGGGATTGAGCGCCGAGTTGAAGTAGCCCACCCAGAACACCGCCGCTACCACCGGAGGGGGGGAGGGGCAGGCTTCCCCGCAGAGTGCTGTTATGATGTACCTGCGAATTATGAATGAATTTAATTATCACGGGTACGTTTCACTGTGTAAAAATCTTAATACGGGGCTTATATGGAAAGGAAAATTATGACTCTTTAATAATAGCGCGTACACTTGTGCACTATAAAGATATAGAATATAGATGTATAAGAACGCGCGAATAAAGGTGCACTCTCTAATCCTTTACTCTCATAACCCGATGGGACGGCAGACCGACACGACCGGAGAGAGACCAGGCGCAGGATCGACGGCTTTACGTGCTCTCCAAGACACGAGGGTGTTCCAACACTACCAACTTCTAGACTCAGGGCTGTTGCTAAGATTTCTTTGTCAGAAAAATCCCTATAACATTTTTTTGGCCCCACCCGGGATTCAAACCTATCGATCTGTAGTCAAAGATGCAACCTTTAAACCAACGAGGCAGTAAAATGAATGGGTCATATTTTTTTTAAACTTCCATGCTGACATTGGGTAATTTTATTTGTATTTAAACGATTTTATTTTATGCCACAAGCAAAGACGTTCAATACTTCTGGTTTTACGGATAAATTAATATATTAAGTAAGGTAACCTTCACTAGTTGGCCCTTACATAACAAAAAGAAAAACAACATCAAAGTCGATTGATGTAAGGCAATGCTGAATAACTCCCCCTGTATTTACCCCTCTTTCTTCAAATAAACACGAATCCTTCAGCGGGTATAAATGGGACATTAATAACCATTCACCCCTTCAAATGACTTATACGAGTGTTGTATATCAGTGACTAGACAATCTCAATAACCCTCGAGATTGGCTGCATTCTATATATTAGAGATTCTCTCGAGATACTGAAATATGTCAAGTTGTAGCCTTGAACTTTTTGTGCAATTAATAGCCGATCATCACGAAGTTAGAGTCATTATGATACTAATTTTGAAGTATTTCTTATTCAATTTTAAAGTTGGGTATTATGTTAAACTTAATATGAATGAAGTGATAATGAATTTACAAATTATTAGGAATGTTTTGCACGGTACATTTGGTTAAAATTAAAAAAATATATATATGTAAAAAAGGTAACAATCAGACGTTTGTGTTATGTTAACTAACGAATAGCGAGGGCCATTTTTAGGGGGATAATTGAGGCAACCTTAGAACTTGTCTGATGCCTCTCCTATTATACCACGATATGGAAATGTAGACCTGGCTGGTAAGTAGCGATAGAATAGCTATATGACGTCATTACACGTCATAAAACATCTCCGGCAAGTTCCTGTGATCCTGGTACATGACTTTTTTGCTATAACTTTTGTGGAGCTTTTCAAGATGAGGTATTCAGGACCAGGATGTCAGACTTTGATAAGAGGCAAGAAATATGACGTCAAAATGATAAGGTGACGATGATTTTTGGGAAGAATGTTATGACGTCATATAGCATCTCCTACAAGCTCCTGTGATCTTGGTACATTAATATCGCAACTTTTATTTGAAGCTTCATACAGCCGGCAAGACATCTGCGTCACTTGTAGATGTTCATGGGCTGCGGTCAGTCACTTAACATCAGGTGAACTGCATGCTCCGCTTGCCAGCTGTAACATAAAAAATTATATAGGTAGGTATAATTTCACATCAAAACTTACCACAAGAAGAACGGCAACCAGCAGGCCAAGAACGCCGACATGATGATCCCCAGGGTCCTAGCGGCTTTCCTCTCCCTCTTCATCTTGCTGGCCATGGGCTGCATCTGGATGCTCTGCCGCTCCCGCATCACCTCCCCCACGGAGATGCCGTTGATTTGCAGGTGCTTGTCCAGAAGTAGGGCGGCTACTTTACTCCTGTGAACATTTTATTGGTTATATTTTTTATAAACAAGTTTATTGACTAAATTCGAATATTTGACGACCCGATTGGCGCAGTGGATACAGAAATTGCACCGGAAGGTGTTGGGTTCGAACCCCACGAGTAAAAATTATTATGTGATGAACATTGTAATTTTGTACTGTCTGGGTGTTAACTCATCTATAGTATGTATGTATTTACAAAAAAATATATTTAAATAAATAAAAAAAATATTCCACAACGCTTTCTAGTGCCAAACTTAGCAAAGCTTGTACTATGGAAACTAGATGACTGATAGTCATACTTAAATTTCCTTTTTTTGTTAATACATACATATTACATACTATAGATAAATAAACATCCAGACAGTAGAAAGGTACAATAATAACAAAATAAATAAATAACCACATCGATTTACAGGATAACAGAAATAGAAGCTTTATTTAGCGATTTCCTTAGAGAAATCATCACAAAATACCTTCGACATAATTGTGATGTTTCGCTAAAGATAGAAGCTATTTATACCAAGGCTTTTACACAATTATTCAAATAAATCAACAGCCCATTTGAAGTTAATTGCAGGGATAATTAAAATCGACTCCTCATTCATATTCAACCGTTAATTATCTTAAGAGCGAATTACTTGAATGCTTCGTTTTGGAAATTCGGTAATGTCATTATGTGTGTGAAGTATTAGATAAATAATATTCTAGTAATAATAATACCTCCTCCCCGACCGATAACGGTCATAGTGGTCAATCAAGAGATATTATAGTGCACAAGTATGTGTGTAAACACAGATACTCTCTATTACTACACTCTCATAACCCGATGGGACGGCAGACCGACACGACCGGAGAGAGCGCAGGACCGACGGCTTTACGTACGAGGCACGGGGATGTTTTAACACCACCAACTTCCAACTTAGGGCTGCTATTGAAATTTTTGCTATGAAAATCATAATAACATTTTTTGGTCCCACCGGGAATCGCACTCTAAACTTCTCGATTTGTAGTCAAAGCTACAACCACTAGACTAACGAGGCAGCCGGAAATAAATATTCTAATAATCTGTATACAGATCATTTTAATTTTAAGCTTTATTAAATAAAAGTGCCAAATTTTATAACAAGTTTTCCAAATATGGTCGTTGGTTTTTTAAAATTTAATTGCTATCGATTTTTCTCCGTCTTATGCCCGATTCCTATAAACGACGGAACGTCATAGTATAACACAAACGAATGGTTTTCATAACGGGCGGTTCTAATGAACCAATCAGAACCAAGTTTTGGTAGTTATGTTAACGTTACGTTTATTATAGAAACGCTTTTGACTTACGCCTCGTAGGATATTGTACTGTCCGTAACTAAAACGACTCGTTTCATTTTTATAGGAACTGGGCATTATAATACTACAAGACAATTTGTACCTCGCAGGTAAAAACTGTTTAGCAATATGTACCCGCGCTTTCATTCCCATTGTACTGTAATATAATAACATTTCGCCAAAAAATAGAACCGACTTCCTCACTAAAAGTAGAAAATAACATTAATTTTATTTTTGCTAAAATTTATACAATGTCGGTGCAATCTTGTTCCATTGAAAATAGGTTAAGGCATTGTTTATAATCTTATTGATAAAAACTCAAGCTCAGTAAAATGAAAATATACTCAAAGTGCTCGAAGAAAAAACTATGTACGAGAATAATATTAAAATTTTACGTGATAAGGTACATTGCTCAAGGGACAGGCCGCTAGGCATGTCGTTTGTAACCTAGATAGCTTCCAGCTTGTCTCAACTGACAGCGACCTGTGCATGTTTTTGTAACCTCCTGTTTCATAGGTATACACTCATATGTAAGTATTTTAAATGTATTTCTTAAATATTATTTATGAATATGGATAATTTTAGTATTTCCTTGTGTTTGTTTTAACACGAGTACTTTCTATATTGAATATAAATACGTTTTAAAGAATTTTAATTTTACTTTATTATTTACCCGACGTTTCGAATACTTTACACCGAGCAACGAGTATCAATCACCCGTGATCACGCTCGCTGTAAAGTGTTCGAAACGTCGGGATAAATAATAATGTAAAATTGAATTGCATTTTTATTCAATATGGTTATATATTATGGACTATATTTAACACCCCCGTGCCTAGGAGAGCACGTAAAGCCGTCGGTCCTGCGCCTAAACTCTTACCGGTCGTGTCGGTCTGCCGTCCCATCGGGTTATGAGTGTAAAAGGAAAAGAGAGTGAACCTGTGTTAGCGCGTACACTTGTGCACTATAATATCTCCTGCGCAGCTGGCTAGTCTCTGTTAAGATTGGCCACCATGGCCGAAATCGGTCAGGGAACTATTATTATTATACTATATTTTAATATCATATCATTCAATCATCACCTACGCTACACTTAGCGTACTGAATTCTACTTTAGTTGCTACCTTTAAATTAACTAATTCTATGAAAAATCTGCCTATACCTTATAAGTTTCAGTAATAACCTTTTTCCAGTAATTTGGAGTCGATTCTCTAGAGACTGCATTAATTCGAGACTCAAAGGTTCCGAACGGAATCCCATTTCCAACTACGTGACTGGAAAACATGGAAATTGGACGGAAAATTTGAATGTGAATAGTCAATCGGATCCCATAGTGAATTAAATTGACGGTGCCTTACTACAGACAATGCTCTTACTGTAAAGGATTTTATGAATAAATCTATAATAATATTTGGGATTTTTGTATGTTTGTTAGTTTCACAAAAAAACTACTAGACCGATTTCAAAAACTTTTTCTTGATTAAAAGATTTCTTGATTCCGCGCTACTGCACAGTCGTAGCATAAACGTTACATACATATTTTTATTTAAGTACTTTAATTTGTTATTTCTTTTGTATTGTTACGGTGTATGTTTTGTGGAGTTAAATAAATTATTTTTGTCTTTGTCTAAAACGCCGCATTTTAATTGAGTGACATATAGGCTATTGAGTGATATATTTTACTACGGGGACGAAAAATTGAAGTTTTTCATACAAAAAATTCTTAGCTATAAGCCAAAAAAAGATTCAACATTCAACAATCTATAGCCGAAACCTTTTGAATTTATAATTTAAATGTATAATTTTAATTCAATATAAACAAATAAACGTTACCATACAAAATAAATAAATAATTTAAAAAACGCAAATACATCAAAATAAAAAGTATCATAATAAATCAAACTTATAAGTATATTTAAAACAAAACTGAACGATAGCCAAAACCCATATCTTGCGCTATCAAATGTTCCTATACACTCATAAAACAAAATTTATACTTTAAAAGCTCCCTCGAGTAATAAAATATTACGTAATACAAGATGTCACGAAATAAGGAAATTCAACGAAACATTTAACCTTTTCAGGTTACATTTTCTTGGTAAGAAGGTAATTGACTTAATTGGCTGTTATGTAGACCTATAACACAATATAATTCAGCAAAATATACACTAGCTGATCCGAGCGGCTTCGCTCCCATAATGCTATGTATATAGCCTATAAAATATAGCCCATGTTACTCATAGATAATGTAGCTTTCGAATGGTGAAAGAATTTTAAAAATCATTTCAGTACTTTTTAAGCTTTTTAATTACAAACAAACAAACAAACAAAGTTTTCTTTATATTATTATTGTAGATGAAAATTAAAAAAATATATAATATATTTATTTCCCAGAAAAATAACGCAAATTCTTAACAATTGTATCAATGGATCCCGCGCTAGGTTAAACCTGTCTCGCGGGGACTTATAACGATAAATAAATTAAAATGATTTTACAATATAATTAAATAAAAATTTATAAGA
>LQNK01002311.1:38450-55042 GCA_001586405.1 Phoebis sennae | reverse complement strand
AATCTGACCTTTCCACTTTAGCAAATCGAATAATCTTATAAGTTGTGATGTGGCGTGATGGAAAGGCCATTTATTTCGGAAAGTTATTCCTTCAGGTAATGGTACAATGATTTATGCTCGAACTTTGTATTCCTAAGTTTGTTTTGATTGTAGCTTCTTATGGAAGATGTATAGCCATTATAAAAGATAAGAATGTTATTAGGCGATACATATCACACTAATATTATAAAGAGGAAAATTTTGTTCCTTTGGTTGTAATAAATAGGTTCATATAGTTTTTGAACCTATTTATAAAATTCCGATTTTAAAAATTCTGGCGTGAAAATTATAATTTAATTGAATCTTTATTTTTTTATATACTTCCAACCGCGTAACTTTTGATCTCGTGGAAACTTCGGGATTAAAAGTAGCCTATACGTTATTCGTTCGTTTTATCATAATCGCTTCATTAGTTTTTATGTGAAAGAGCAACAAACATACAAATACATCCTCACAAACAAACATGTGAAACGAAATGCACGTAAACGTAAGAGACTCTTTCACAGTTCTCATCCAATTACCACGGAATTACCACCTAGAAAGCCTTAGTCTAATAAAAATTTTCTTCATTTTCTTCAGACCATACGATTTTCTCGACAAAAGCTCATTACAAAGTCAAGTCATTACAAATGAGGAGTACATCATGAAATTTTCACCGTAGATCTACAATATCTATAGAGGAAATATTATATATATATAGAGGAAATATTCGACTTTTGTTTGTATTTTTTAATTGAATAGGCTTCGAAACTAATGGACCGATTAGAAAAATTATTTTACCATTGGAATCCTACAATATCCTTTATGAATCTAGGCTATAATACATTACGTTAGTATTTTTTTAGTATTTAATTAATATTATAATCGAATTACATTAGAATTAAATTAAATTTACTAAAATTAAAAATAATCTTAAAATTAATATTATGCCGCGTGAAACGGTTAGAAATAGATATTTTTGACTATAATTTAATGTAAGCAAGGGAAATATAAATTATTTCTGGTCATTTATTTGTTTGAAGGTTTATTTAAGGTCGGATCTTAGGAGGAGGAAAGCCGGTGCCAATGCCTCGGGCAGCAAATTAATTGGCTTTGAAGAGACGAAACTCAAAGGCCGCAAAACATTGACACTCCTGGTGTTGCAGATGTTTATGTGCGGCGGTGATCACTTACACACACACACACACACACACAGACTTTAAAACATCAACTTTTTGTTTTAACTAATTTTCATATTGAATAAAGATATTTTTTAAGGATTTTAATCGCGGTGTATTATTCTTTATTTAACATTATTATTTAAACGGACGTTTTAACTTTTAAGAGCGAGCGTGACTGAACTGCTTCCTCAGTCGCCCGTGACCACGCTCGTTGTAAAGTGTTCGAAACGTTGGGTTAAATAATTATGTACAATAAACCGCATTTAAAAACCTTTAAAATTAATTTTTATTCAAAATCTCAACTTTATATTTTGCATCAGATATAAGCAAAAAAGACATTTCTTCGAAGCAGTTTTCTCAAAAAAGTTGTTAACAAAATTTACTTTATACTTTCCTTAGATAATAGACATTTCAAACATAATTGAATGCGAAATAAAAACGATACATTTTCTCTTTTCGCGAAGTTTTTCACAAAATGTCACAATGAGATAAAGAAGTTTTAACAAAGGAGATAGGGTCGGTGTTTACGTTTCATAAACACAACTTTTAACGAAAAATAATTGAGTGAAAACAAAATCATTCCATTTTTAACCTTTTAGTGAAAAAAAAAAATTATCAGAGAAATTAATAAGTAATAAAAATTCAGGGACATTGAATAATACGCCATCTAGTAACAAACTAAGCAAAGTAATATTTAAACATGTTGTTTAAGTAAATACACACATATAATACAATCAACAACAAAAAATGATACACCTTAAAACTAGCGTTCGAATAAAAAAATTTTATGCTTTAATTAAAGCAATCAATTTAGAAGGCGAGCCACTCTGCAATTGCCTGTGTATGGACTAAACTTTCTTTCTTAATATTAAATTCGATTTCATTTTTAACTGGCGAAAAAGAACCGTCGTCTTTTCGCCAGTTAAAAATGTCTGAATGAGATAACGACAAAGTTTTAACGAAGGCTGATACAGCCGCAGTTTGCGTTTCATTACCACAACTTGGCTACGAATTGTTTACTTTCCGCAATTATTAAGACAAAATTATTTACTTAAGTTAAATTTGTTTACGTTTAGCGATGATTTTGTTTCTGGGTGTTATTTTATCTATAGTATGTATGTACTTACAAAAAACTATGTTTAAGTATGTATGTAAGTTATCTAGTTTTCTTAGTACAGGTTTTGCTTAGATTGGGACTAGATGGCGTAGCTGTGTTAAATGTCGCTGAACATTTGTTTTTTTTTTAAATTTATGTAATCATTTATCTTATTTAACAATATTAATTTCCATTAATAATTAAGTTACCTTCCTTTAATATATTTATTTTTTCTTTTTACTGTTTTCCTTCTCTTAGCGCATCTACATTCTGCTAACTATTAATGTACAAATTTGAATTTGAATTTGATGGGCTGCGGTCAGTCACTTAACATCAGGTGAACCGCATGTTCTACTTGCCTGCTTAAACATAAAAAAATCGTTGTACTGCTTAATTGAATTCGTGGGAACTGGCGAAATTGTAGTTGAATTTGTTAATTTTGAAGTAACTCATTGGAGAAAATAACATATAATTAAAATATATCTTAAGTTGGGTTTTAATTTAAGAAACATTCTTTAGACTTCTTTCGAAAATCAAATTTGTTTTCCGAAATTTTCTCATACTTTTTATTAATTTAGTTAATATACAGTCCCAACGTAATTGATTGCGAAAAAAATGATACATTTTCTCTTTTAGCGAAGTTCAAAGCGGAAGTTTTAACGAAGATAGGGCTGTTTGCTTTTAATATAGAAAACTTCGGAGAGAAGATTATTTACTTTCAACGAAGGGTCTCGATGATTCGGTGGACACGCTGTATAAACCCAGTTAAAGAACTGAAAAAAGGTTGTGGCGTCACGTGACGTCACAATTCCTAAATCGCGATGTTGAAATGTTTTTGCCGCTAAGCATATATAACACTTCCAAACATCAATCCTCGGGGCCTAACGACCGGCCGGTCCTGTAGTTCGGACTGGTTGGGGATCCTCCCTTTTCGTTGGAGGAATAATATCATCTTCCACAATGTCTAGATCTGGTGGAGTACAGAAGGTTGGTCGCCGAAGAAAAAATCGATCAGTTACAGTACGGGTGTTAAATACATCTGCCCCTTGCCCCAATCTTACGTACGGGCTCCGCTTTCGTAGCAGCCTACAGCCTTCTTCGTTTAATGCCTCGAACAAATAAATAAATTTGAATTGGAATTTAAAATCGGACTAGTAGTTTCAGAGATGAGCCGATTCAATAAACTCTTCAGCTTATTGAATAATATTGGTATTGATAACTCAAAATAGTAATGTAGTAGTAGTAGTAGGAACGTAAATCTCCCAACCTGTCATACTCCTCTCCCATTTACCTATCATTATCCTCTTCTTATCCCTTTCGCTTCCTTCAAGCCAAGCAAGCAAGGCATGTGGCACTTTGATTATGAAGATGTTCATGGGCTGCACTCAGTCACAACATCAGGTGAACCACAAGCTCCGCTTGCCTCCTATAGGTAAAAAAAACCGAAAAATAATTTAAAAGTTACCTTTTGTTCATCCTTGTTATTTTGGTGTAAATGGCTTCGTAGCTGCGAATGGCCTATAACGACTTCCTGACTGACTTTCGGTTACTTCTTATCTTTACGGAGTTGCTAACTTTCAGAACTCATTTATAAGACAAGCTTCGACATGTGACTTTGCGAGTAAAATAATACAATGTTTTGGAACATTAAACGCTACGTCATCTAGTCCCAAACTATGCAAGGCTTGTACTATGGAAACTAGATAACTGATAGACATACTTAAGCATAATTTTTGAAATACATACTTACAATAGATAAATGAACACCCAGACAGTAGAAAATAACAATGTTCATTACATAATATTTTCTACTCATGGGGATCGAACCCACACCCGCCGCACAGAATAATAGCTGAATTAGGTGATAGGATACTTTTATCCGAATTTAACACGAGGCAGAAACAAGTAGCTTATAAACTATATACATATATATACATATTTTATACATATGCCGCACTCCATGTTTTCACCGGCGTTATGCCCGATCCCTTAATATCCTACTTTTATCCCGGAATTCCCATTCGCATAAGGAAGTTGGATAAATAGACACACACATACACAAACGCATGTATAAAAACGTAAAAGGCGCCGAAACTTTATCTTGAGTGAATAATCAATAAAGTTAATGCCGATATTTGCATTAAAAAGATTATTCAACTAGTCATAAAATTGATTGCAACTATTAAAAATTATTTACGAAATATAAACAGTAAACATAAAACTCTCGTTGTTCTAGTTAATGACCATCTAAAATACGATGCTCCTCAAGTAGACAAACGTTTAAAACTGCATTTCCTTCGTCTCTGTAAGCTTAAAACTGGTTATCCAGTGAAAGCGAGCTTGTTAATGTCTTAAGCGATATTTTAACTGCTAATTTTAAACTTGTATAATTCTTCGATCATAGATTTTACTTTTTAAAATGATGATCAAATCAAATCAAATCAACATTTATTTTGAACACAAGTTTGTTACAAATAAATGCAAATTTATGGTCTGCCATAAAGCGTACAATTTTATCTTAGGAAATTAATCGTTTTCTTAAATTACCAAAATTATGTAATAAAAATTTAATTAATAAATGTTAATAATAAATTCAATAAAAATCATATTATATTTATATTTTTCATAGCATCGTTATATTCTTAAAAAATTAATTGCAAGACAAGCATACAGGTTAAAGGTTTCTCAAAGTATGACAGCTGTAATTTAGTACCTAACACGAAAATAAAGCGAAAACTTAGCACGACATGAATAGCGCAGGTTTCCGTCGAACGAGCATCCCTGGAATTCAGTGATACAGCAATATCTCTATTTCATGTTATCTTGAAGACTTGATTCAATTCGTGCCAAAATAAGGCACACTGTTGTACTTAATATTTATTAACTGACTCTGCGGTTTTCAAGTATTTCAAACTTCATTTCTAAATTTAAAAATTTAGAGCGCTATAAATCTTTGGACTCGTGACTTAGCCTTCAACTTTTTACTTAAAACAAATTCGAGCTGTACGAAACTAGCTCTTCACTTTATTAAAACTAATGGTCACAGCTAACTTTCGAGTTGAAAGGGGAATTGTAGGAAACCATTATATTTTAGATGCGAGAATTGAGATTTCATTGACAAGAATAAAATACATATTTATTTTTTGAGAGGATTCGATAAATTTGATCACGGGGGCGAGGGTGATAAATAAAAAGTGAATTTGTCGATTTGATAGTGTCTACTTGACGCCTATTTGACTACCGAAAACGTATATTTTTATTAGTTTATCCCAGCAATAAGGCCTCCCCGATCGATATCAATCATGATGGCCCATCTCGATAGAGATCAGACAGGTACGCAGGAGATATTATAGTGCACAAGTATATGCGCAAACACAGATGCACTCTCTATTCCTTTACACTTAAAATCCAACACCGCCAACTTCCAGACTAAGGGCTGCTATTAAGACATTTTGTTACAAAAATGTCAATAATTTTTTTGCCCACCCAATTGACTCCGAGATCCCTCGATCAAATGAGACTAGACTAACGACACCTTATCTCAATATATATTTAACCAGCTCTTCCCGCGGTTTCAAAGTGAAGCTTCGCTTGTCACTGAGGATACATGCCCTTAAGCCTTCGTCATTTCTCTGAACAAATACGAGCTGCGCGGAGCTAGCGAGCCACTTTATTAAGACTAATGGTCACTACAGTCACCGCTTGAGTTTAAAGCTGACGTTTTGTTACTGAATGAAGAAAACATTCGTTTTAGTTTCTATTCACGCGATTTTTGGCAAGAATCAACTTACTTTCTTACAACTTACTTACTTTCTATTATGTGATGTTAATTACAACTATTACAATTTTTTTAAAAGGTGGATCATAAGAAAAAAGTATGTATACATTTTTATGGATGATTTTATGATTTACAATTTATTTGTCTAAGATATTTTTATTTATGTTAAACCTACCGTTTAGTCGACATACGTGAAAAACTCATTTAACACCTATGTGAATATATTTTTTTTTATTTGGCCAGTTTTCACGTGTGTGCGTTGTTTGGTATTATGAAAGTGTTTAAATGATGATCGTCATCATTCGCTAAATGATGATCTCCTGAATTTATCTTATCCATAAAGATTCTTGTACCAGAAAGTACAATATCCAACTAAGTCTAAAGCGTATCTATAATAAACGGCGCGTTAACATAACAACCAAAACTTGCTTCCGATTGGTTGATTACAACCGTTAATTAAAACGATTCGTATCTGTTATACTATGACGTTCCATTTATAGGAATCGGGCCTCAGTTCCCGTTACTACGCCAAAACGTCCTGGTAGTAACTAACAATCGATTCTATTGAACTATCGGCTTCATCACAAATTCATATTGTGTTCGCCGAATTATAGCGCTTGATAGTATTATCAATGGTTGAGGTCTATGAAACTCTAGAAACAAACAACGGTTTATTATTAACTAGCGACCCGCCCCGGATTCCCACGGGTGCAATGCTGATACTAAATACGCTACAGAAAAACTGTGAACGTTATATATAAAAACTAATTAATGAATTACTATTTATTATTGTGGGGTCACAGACATATGCTTATAGAAACAAAGAGAAAGAAAGAAGGAAAAAATATTAACTTCTAAGAGCACAACATAAAAATGTAGGTAACTAACAACATAAAAGCAATTGGTTGGTGTACTGTTTTCTTGGAAAAAGCTCCGGCTCAGTACAAAAGTGATATTCTGACCAAAACAAACGAAGAATGTAATAGTAACTATCAGTTTTCAACTACAAAATCTCTTATCAAACCTTGAAGTTCTACAGCCTTTTACCAGACAATCGTTTTTGCAGATTTTCTTTCTTTTTCCAAGTCCATAAGATTTCTTTTAAATTTCTTTTATGAACGAATCATTTATTATAATAATATTATATGGAATGAATATCAAAAGTTATAAATGATTGTTTCGTTCGGCGAGACACTTGCAAATTGAATATTTGTTTTTATGAAAAATATGCTTTGATTCATCACAGTAACAAATTAAAAGATGTTTGCAGCGAAACAACTGGGAATGTTTTGTTCATGTATCTTTTATATAATGTAAATTTTAATACAATATTGTAAGGTATATTATAGTCACTCTCGGATTTTTATTGTTTGTTTTTTATATTTTCCCCGTGACGAGCGGGTTAGAATAAGTGTGTCACCACCCCATTTCTACCCGTGTCGTAAGAAGCGACAATTCTGCTGCATCTTCAGCTATAAAAGAGGAAGCCGAGCATTACACGATTAGGCCAAGCTCGCACCGGTGTAATTACAACTGTCTGTCGATACAAAGACCACTGAAAATGGCTCCCCGCATGCGAACTGCATAAGCATGCATTACGATCGAATGCAGGCTCTATCGACCAGTGAAAACAATCATCTCAATGCGGGCTGTATGGCATGCTTCACAGAAATTCACCCTGCCCAATCGACTTAAGTAAATGCGCCATAAGTGTGGTAAGTAGTCGAAGCCAGCCATAAGCACCTAAAAGACCTTTTACTAAGTAGTTCCCACTTCTCTTGAAGGTATCTGTCTGGAAATAATGAAAAACTGATTTGAATGAAACCGATGGATTTTACACAAATACGAAATTATATATGAAATGTTATCTATACATATAATAAAATCGTAGACTAGCCGTGTCTGTACATTTAATATTTTCAAGAAAAAATTTGTGTGTCGTGTTTCATTTATGATTCTAAACTCAAAACAATGATTTTTAGAATTTTTGTGTGTTTGTCGGTTTGTCTGTTTGTCTGTTTGTCGGGCGTTTGTACGCAGTGAACTTCGAAACGGCTTAACCGATTTAAATATGGTTTTCGATTATGTATTACGGCTAGACCCCCGAAGGTTTTAGTATTTATTTCATTAAAATCGGTTAACAAATAAAAAAGATATGAGGGTTCAAAGTGATCCATCAAAACATATCATCAATGCGCGTAGGTATATTAAATTTAATATTTTAAGTGTTATTTAAAGCACTTTTCATTGATAAATGTAGCCTTCTCTTGATCTCGGAAGTAGATTACGATCATGGCGGCTAATCACAACAAAGACTAACCAACATGTAGACGACAACAAGATATTATTTGTGTCCATAAGCAAATATGTGTTAAATCCGTGGAAACATCAACTCTTTCATTCTGAGAGTACACGACAGATTTCCAAAATTTCAATATTTTGCAAAAAAATTATAAGAGAATTATTTGAATTATTATACAAGCATGAACAGTGGCACTTTTGTTATATTTAATTTAGGATATACTTCGGACTTAAAAAATAAATCGGAATTATTGGACAGTTCTTCTTAAATAGAATAGAAGTTTATTAAAGGGATTGACGATTTACTGTTTGCACGCATTTAACACATATTTACTTATGGACGCAAATAATAACTTCTGCATGTTGGTTAGTCTTTGTTGTGATTGGCCGCCATGATCGTAATCTACTTTAGAGATTAAGAGAAGGCTACATTTATCGTTAAAAAGTACTGTGCAAACAACAACTATAAACGTTCAACTCAATGTACCTACGTGCATTGATGAAGTGTTTTGATGAATAACTTTAAACCCACATATCTTTTTTATTTGTAAACCGATTTGAATGAAACAAACACTAAAACCTCCGGGGGGGCTTTCCGTAATATATCATCGAAAACCGCATTTTAATCGGTTAAGCCGTTTCGGAGTTGACTGCGTACAAACGCCCGACAAACAGACAAACAGACAAACAGACAAATAGACAAATAGACAAACAGACATAAATTCTAAAAATCATTGTTTTGAGTTTAGAATCATAAATGAAACACGAAACGCAATTTTTTTCTTGAAAATATTAAATGTACAGACACGGCTAGTCTACGATTTTATTATATATATAGATATAGATATTGTTTAGTTTTCTACTGTCTGGGTTTTTACCTATATTATGAACTAGGGGCTAGTTAGTAACCCCTCGGTTTCACCCGCGTAACTTGTGATCCCGTGGCAACTCCGGGATTAAAAGTAGCCTATTGTATACCAAGTTTCATCATAATCGGTTATCGCATTTATAATATTAGTAGGATAAAGGAATGATACCTTTATCGCACACAAGAAATCAATAAATATATATTCATTTTAATTAATATAATAAATTGGGTTGGGTTACTATTTTCGTTCTTCCGCCCACATTAAACAATGACGCATATTTCAATGCGGTTTTCAGTATCAGTAAATAATATGTGTAACAGAAAACCGCAAACGCAGGTGTTACCACGATCCATTTTAAATTTTAAAATAAACAGATTTGTTTGTACATTAATAGTTCTTATGGTATTATTATTTACTAGACTCCTGCGGTTTCACCCGCGTAACTTCTGATGACGTGGCAACTCCGGAATCAAGCGTATATGTTATTCTGAACCCTTACCAAGTTTCATCATAATCTGGTCCGAAGATTTTGCGTGAAAGAGTAACAAACATATATACATCCTCACAAACTTTCGCATTAATAATATTAGTAGTATATTATGGAACTAGCGACCCGCCCCGGCTTCGCACGGGTGCAATGCTGATAAAAACCTTCCTCATGAGTTACTCTATCTATTAAAAAAAACCGCATCAAAATCCGTTGCGTAGTTTTAAAGATTTGAGCGTTCATAGGGACATACAACATGACACATGACAGAAAAAGCGACTTTGTTTTATACTATGTAGTGATTTTCTCTATCTCTTAGTTTCCCTGTATGTATTCTATGATAAATAAATGAAAAAAAAATGTTACGGAAGTATATTTCAATATTCTAGTTTACACTAATATTATAAAGAGGAAAACATTGTTTTGTTGTAATGAATAGGCTCAAAAAATACTGGACCGATTTTAATTTTTTTTTCACTTTTCGGGCTACCAAGTAACAGAATATTTTTTTACAGGCATTGTACATATTACATTATGATACGGGAGCTCTGCGCGGATCAGCTAGCATAAAATAAAATTATTGCCTCCATGGTACGCGACAATAAACAAATTCTTAAACCTTAAGCCCAAAAGCCAGTGAACAAATAACGGAATTCGTCTCACGTCGCCACGATTTATAATAACTTCTGACAGCTCAGGTAACGGTGAGGCGAGGTTCTCGAGGACTGGATTATATGGAAACAATATATCATAAATTTGATAATGGTAGAAAAGAAAGTGTCTTCTGTCTACCTTGCTTGCAGCACAGATTAGATAGTAAAATGCAGATGGAGTGCACCCTAGACGAGAGTGACGCCAAAAGCAAATATAAAAATTTTGTTGTCTAGTTTGATGTAGCATGTCAGAAGGGGTTCGTATTTTTTCTTAAAAATGCCGTCTTGTGTTATTAAAATATTGTAAAAGTTGTTCCCAAAAGCGAAAATAAGAAGATGGATTATTAACGGTCGTTTTCAATATTCTATCTATGCCTTGTTTCGCTTACTAAAGTCATACAAATCTATCTATTTGCACTTACTTTGATTTCAATATGCTGTCGACGGATAACCTGTGCTATGACTTTTGACAATCTAATGTCATATAATCTGAGATATAAAAGTATCCATAATCTTTGATACATTATTGAAAACGGTGGTAAATTTTGTATCCAACCAATATCTGGTAACATAACACACACAGAGACACATGTACGTACGAGTAGTTAGCTTCACTCGAGTTCGGCACACTCCATCTGCCTTTTATTCTCTTATCTGTGCTTGACACATTTAGTTTTTGTCACATTCCTCGTTATAATATGATCATGGTATCCATAACAAATAATATTATAAAGAGTCTCTTAGAGTACTAAAATTAATACTAAATATTCAGTTTAAGATTCTACGATTTCGAGATTTCTTTCAATCTACCTAGCCGGTTGGTTCATTGAATAACATTTAATTAATCAAAGATATACATAAAATTAAAAAAATCTACAATTAGTAAGAGTATTTTCATGTTTTTATGAAAGACAAATGAAAACTTTCTCTTAAAAAATTAGTTTTTCAAAATTCCGTTTCTAATTGAAACCATATTTTTACAAGTCGGTAAAAACACAAGGTTAACAAAATTTTATCAAAATGAAGTTTCAAAGTTCCCTCAGGAATCCAGTAGGAAACAATCTCGAAGCGAATACTTCGATAGATTGAGTTACGGAGTTCACAACAAAAATTAGTAACGACAGGAAAGAAGTCAGCTGATTAGCGGCGGCCATCTTGAATTTAGGGCTGTGTTTAAACTATGTGAAAAATATATTTTTTGACAAATAAGACGTATGCACCTTTTTTTTCCTTTTTGTAGGAAAGGAACGAACAACAAACGAACGAAATGAAAGAAGTCAGCTGATTAGCGGCGGCCATCTTGAATTTAGGGCTGTGTTTAATCAACGTGATTTTTTGACAAAGAAAACGTATGCACAATTTTGTTTTCTTTTTGTAGAAAAAATGTATATCCAACACCTTTTTGTACGTTTGTGACGAAACAAAAACTACTGAACCGAATTGTTCAATTTGATGAGAATGCTACAATATCTCTCACTGGACAGATATTGACAAAATTTTATATAAGGATACACCACTTTATTAGGTGCAACTTTAAGGCTACAATTTTTTATACAAAAAACCTTCACACACGTAAGTAAGATGTCATTGGGTAGGTATTTTAAATTAAAATTGAGGTATCTAAATACGTTTTTTTGCTAAAATAAATATTTGAAAAGATTAATGCTTCTAGCATAGATAGCATATTATATTAAGACATAGCATAGCATATTAAGACGTTATAAACGTTTAATTACTATTTGTTATTCTTTGTATAATTGTAATTGTAATTTGCACGTTATTTCCAATGTAGAATAAGTGATGAAAATGGAAGGCACAGGTTCCTGAAAAACAGGTCATACTATCTCAGGACCTGGGCGACATTATTTTTCTATGTAAAATATTACTGGAAATAAATTATTTATTTATTTATTTTATTTTATTATTTTCCATGAAAATCCACAAAGTAAAAAATTTGTAGTCCACGCGAGCAAAGCTACGGATGGAAAGCTAAAAATTAAAGAGGCGAGAATACTTGTGTTTTCAAAAAGAATAAATCAAATTTCCCTGTAAAAATTATATTGTTAATTATAACAAAGATAATGAATCACACCAATTAAATAAATTAAAGAAACTCCAAGAACAATGTAATCCTTCACCGTTGCGTGCTCCTCGCAGATTGTTCCAGAAACTTCCAAATTATCATGACCGCTTCGAGTTATTTTAGGAGCTTCGTAATTGAGTTATTAATTTACTTTTTTGATTGAAGACAATTAAATCTTATCTTTTTGTTTTTATATTTAATTTTAGTAACTGCAATCCATTAAATAGATAGATGGATAGAAAATTATTTATTACTTTTTATAACAAATTCGAATTAAGGCCTAAATGGAATTTTCGATTAATAAGAGGCGAAAAAAATATTGCTGTTCTACAAACAAACAAAAATTCTTTATTGTACATCCTTAGATTACAATGAAGCTCTAAAATAAAACAATTACAATTGAAATGTACAGAGGCCGCCCTTTTGCAGATATTATAAAGTTATCTAAAGTGTGTGTGTATCTAAAGTGGCTCACAGGTTAAATCCGAAAACCGCTAATACCAACAAATTATAATTAATACCTTTTGCATTATTACACATCATTAAAGAGGATGTTTTGTATGTAAACACTGCAATACAAATGTGATCCTTATCCTGTCTTATGTCCCCTCTACACATTAGCAGAGAACGCGGACTATCAAGGTCCCATACAATAAGATTTACAATTTGTTTTTCATATTGACAAAGTACAATGCACACAAATCAATACTGATCGTACATTTGGCTAAGTTTTTTCAATGTATAATTTTTCTACCTTCCAAGCCAGAAATAAATAAATAAAATATATTCAGGGGCATTTAACACTACGCCATCCAGTCCCAAACTAAGCAAAGCTTGTACTATGAAAAGTAGGTAACTGATAGACATACTTAAACATACTTTTTTGTAAATACATACCTACATACAATAGATGAATAAACAAATATGCATGAAAAATACTCGAAACATGCACGAAAACTGGAAAAATATGCAAAATCAAATGATCAATTTTAGGAACAAAAACAAAATTTTACATCATCGAGAAATTGTATAAAACTTGATATGACAAATTGTATAACACTTTTTGTAAATGAGCTTAAAGATGCATCAGATACAATAAAAAGAAATCTACCGCCAATTAAATCAACTTCGACATCTTAATGAAAGGAATCGATCCATCTGAACCGAATGAAGATAATCTGGAACTCATTAACGAGTTTCAGCCGATAGAATTTCATTCAATGACCGGTCAATCACTTTTCATGACAGAGATCGTGATTCCATGGCCCTTACAAAGTTATTTATATCATGAAACGCATCGAAGGTATTTAGAATTCAGTAGGAACCTTAATTATCCCTGATAAGTTATTTATATTAGATATATGAACAGACTTTGCACTGACTGATTGATTAATACGTTTAAATAAACAACTTATGTTGCGGTATTAGACCTGATGAAACTTTTACCATGTCTTAAATATGAAAACTGTCTACTAAAAGTTTAAGACTGCAAAGCATATAAATAAAATAAATAAGAAAGAAAGAACGAAAAAATATTTATTTCGCAGAACACAAAACAAAATGTAAATTACAATACTATGAGGAAGACATTTGACAGTCGTTCATCATGTTTCGCTTAAAATTAAGCATGCAAATGTGTTATTATTAAATTGAATAATTCAATAAATTTATACATGTTAAATTATAAAAAATAATATCAATTATAATACACTTAAAAGATCTCACTCACAAAACTGCCCAACTAAAGTAGGACTGCGCGGGACACGGTGGTCGCATGTCGGAAGAAATGTGGACCAAATCAACCATACTTTGGGTGCCCCAGAATGTCAAATAACACCGGTAGAACTAGACGCAGGTGGGGGGAAAGTAGATGCCTTTTACTCGAATTAGGAGATGCTCGCCAAGATGTCCAAGTGGAGGAGAAAAAGTGAGGCCTTTGCCCAGCAGTGAGACAGAAATGGCTTGTAATAATAATAAAAAGATCTATAAATTAAAATATAAAAGAAATGAACCAATTAAAGCGACTTTTGCCTTAAAGCGTTGGATCCCTTAACGGGAATGTTACGAGATAATCTGAAACTCATTTACCCAGGCGATCGGGAATCTTATTCAATGACCAGAGACGGTGAGCTTTTGAGACAACTACCTTTCACGATATCGAGATGCTTACTGGCCTTCGATAATCAAAAACAGCCTGCATTACCATTCCATTCCTCTCCCATCCTATTGTAACTCATCTCCCAACTTCCTATCATTATTCCTCTCCTTATTTCCTCCCCTGTCTTCAAGCCGGCAAGGCATCTGCGACACTTCGTCGTAGATGTTCATGTGCTGCGGTCAGTCACTTAACATCAGGTGAACGGTATGCCCCGCTTGCCTGCTAGCATAAAAAACCCTAAAAGCACTTAGAACTTTATTATATACTGAGTTCCGCTGTTTCACCCGCGTATAAATCGCTGTGTCATACCTCGGGTTTCAAAGAATCTCTGTACAAAATTTCATCCAAGTCGGTACTGCATATTCGGAGCCTATTCAATACAATTAAACAAATAAATCTTTCCACTTTATAATAATTATATGTATAGATGTCTTTTCTATTCGATATCTTTCTAAAAAGAATACTGCGAATTAACTCAACTAAGAGATTGCTATAAGCACAGATTAGAAAATAAAAAGCAGATGGAGTGTGCTGAAGACTCGAGTGACGCTAACTACACGTACGTTTTATTTGCTTTTGAATTTTGTATTTGCTTTTCAGCGTCACTCAAGCCTTCAGCACACTCCATCTGTTTTTTATTCTCTAAGGCTATAAGATAATCTGAAACTCATTTACGTATCTCGGTCGATCGGGAATCTTATTCAATAACCAGAAAATCACATTTCATAATACTGCGGTCCTTACAGGCGATTTACTTATCAGAAACGCATTTTTAAAAATGGTTTTAAATTCTTTTATCCATATATTTTTTCCCCTTCCAAAGAATGACTCTCTTCCTCTTTCTGTGCAGCTTATTCTCTCCTAAAGGTTGTCTGGCAGAAATCGCTCTAAGCGATAAGACCGCCTTTTGTGTGTTATGTTACCATATTTTTAGTTTTTAAGTTTTATGTAAAAGTATTTATACACAATAAAGAGTTAATTCATTCATTCATCCATTACAGGATACTAGCTTTTGTCTGCGGCTGCATTTGCATTAAATTCGGGGACTATAGGTCAAAAGGAAGTTTGATGTAAAGAATTATTGGTTGAAGAAAAAATCTTAATAATAAGGAACATAAGACATGGTCAGGTTTTTGATTAAATTATTGATCGTCCGGGATTAAAAATACCCTAAACTCTTAACTATTTTTATACAAAGTTTCATCATAATAGGTTCAGTAGTTTTTTCGTGAATGAGCAGCACAGTACATTATCACAAACTGTCGCATTTATAAAATTAGTAGGGCTAGTAGGATATAAGATAGAGTACGGTAAATATACAAAGAGAACTTGTTCAATTTTTTTTCCTGTTCATAATATTTTTAAAGGCTTATCGATAGTGCTTTTTGAAGTGTTATCATTGGTCGCCATCCTATAAATATTGGACACAGGACAACCGCTATTTCCACAAAATTTCATCGAATATATATTTTCACTTTTTCTTTGTTTACCGATAAGTAAACCTATCGTATAAAACTCATCACCACGTTGGTTCAGTGGTTACACTTTAACATAACAACCGAAAGTTCCTTACTTTGAACCCCGTGGAAAGAGAAAAATCGCAGTCTGACACAAAGGACTTAACTACATACATTTAATACAAATGTACCCTTTTTATTGTATTATGCTGTGTGAACAATTATTGAGAAATAAATTATGTTTATGTTTATGTTTACATGTCCCTAAAAATCACAGGTGAAACCGAACTCGTTGGTTCAGTGGTTGCACGTTGACATAACAACCGAAAGTTCCTGAATTCGAACCCGATGGAAACAGAAAAATCGCAGTTTGGACAAAAGACAACTACATGCCCCTAAAATTCACAGATGAAACCGAAAGAAAAATATTTTGGACACGCTATCAATAAACTAATCACAATTAATAAGATTACAACTTTATCGACATTCAGCGTATCAAAGCAACTTCGCA
>LQNK01002311.1:26234-38169 GCA_001586405.1 Phoebis sennae | reverse complement strand
TCCCGATGGAAACAGAAAAATCGCAGTTTGGTAGGGCACAAAAGACAACTACATGCCCCTAAAATTCACAGATGAAACCGAAAGAAAAATATTTGGGACACGCTATCAATAAACTAATCACAATTAATAAGATTACAACTTTATCGACATTCAGCGTATCAAAGCAACTTCGCAACTTCTAAGTCAATATACTTGATTAATTGCTTGACTTATAATTCTGTTAACAATCCCACGCTACTCTAATTATATTTAATTAACTAACACAATAATATCATTACAACAAGCCCCAATTTTTTCATTAATAATGATTTATTAGAAGACGTACCTGAGTATATCCGTGTAGCAACGGGTTAGTATGTCGCCATCCCATTTCTACCCGTGGGTGTCGTAAAAGGCGACAGAGGGTAATTCTGCTGGGTAACATCTGCAGCAATAAAAGAGTAGGAGCCGAGCATTGCACGATTAGGCCAAGCTCGCACCGGTGTAATTACCACCTCCCAGCAGAAGACCGGTGTGAAGCAATATTGCACTGCATTTCGTACGGTGAGCAAAAGTCTGTATTCCCATCCAATTCCTCTCCCTTCCTTTTCTACTGCTCTCCCATTTCCCATCCGACAAACCACTTTTTGCAAGTAAGCCCATTTCCTACATTTTTCACTTTACATAACTATATTTATAGCCATATGTTATCAGAAAAGTATTAAAATTCGTAATTAACTCTGTTTCTCAAACCAAGCAAGGTTTTTACGTTAAAATCTAGACTACAGATTAAGAAACTACAGAAGTACAGTTTAATAAACACACAGGCGCTATGAAATTACAAGTAACCGTTTCTTAGTTGAGAGTATAGTATTATGTTATCTGTGGTTGAAGGTAACCCACAACATAAAATAATAGATGCTGTGACATCTGTCAATCTTGTCATCAAAAGTCAAGTCATGTATATTTTGAAACATATAACGCCGAGCCATCACAATTTCCTGTTCATTTCCCCATCCCTTCACTCATCCTTTCCTCTCCTTATTTCCGTTCATCGTTCACAAACCAACATTACTTTGTCAATGCGAAATACTATATTGAATATGTAAAAATACAGACTTTTGATCGTTTAAATAAATTATGTATAATGGAAAATTTTCAGTCACATACTTATTATGAAATATACGCATTATAACCCGTCTACGACGTGTATGTTTGTATCACAGATTAGAGAATAAAAGGCAGATGGAGTGTTCCGAAGACTCGAGTGACGCTAACTACACGTGCATCTGTGTGAGTCAAATTTAAAAAAATTCGAAGTCCTCGTGATGTGTTGTGTCAAACTAGACGAACATTTTTGTATTTGCTTTTGAAGTTTGTATTTGCTTTTCGGCGTCACTCGAGTCTTCAATCATTCCATTTGCCTTTTATTCTCTAATTTGTGGTTTGCATGTCCATTTCGTTAGCACGCCTTTCAGTCCAAACGGCTGGACGCACTTTGACATGTGAGGTTGGAATCGATAGAATTGTGGCAGTCACATAGGTTCTATAAATTTTCAAAATGACGCTAGAAAATCAGACAAAATGGAGTTTTTCATAGATAATGATTAATTAAGCTTGTTGCTAGTTTATTCATTAAAAAATACTAGGCGCAGTTCGCCAAAAAATGAGTTATGTAGAATATACATTTGGCCAGTTAATAAACAATTTTTACTAAAGAGCAATTTGAGAGTTCGCAAAAAAAACTTAATTCAAATTAGGATTATAGAAAACTGTTCCACGCAACTACGCTCTCGTAGTATAATGTTATATAGCCAGGATTAATGTGGATTTCAATAATAAATTAATTTTTAAAATCAGTTCAGTAGCGTCGGAGCCTATTCAATTCAAACAAACAAAAAATCTAATATTTCCTCTTTATAATATTAGTGTAGATATATTGTAAGAATAGTTTGGCAGTTCACATAGTCAAATAGGAATAATAACAATTTCCTCAACTAAACAAACAAACACATTAATCAACTATCATAGTAACGCGCAATTTCATTTATAAAACATTGATTGTTCTGATTGCACTTCCTTCGCTTGACCCTACGGACGATGCACATTACCTAATCATACTCTAATCTAAGATTAAAATACTATTACATTCAATAAATAAATATTCTGCGACATTTAACACTACGCGCTCTTGTCCAAAACTAAGCAGCTTGTGCTATGGAAACTAGATAACTGATAGATATACTTAAACATACTTTTTTTGTAAATACATATATAATACTAAAGATGGATAAACACTGAGTTATAATGTTCATCACATCATAAATTTCTACTCGTGAGGGTAATTTTTTCCTGTGTTTGTAATATCTTTAGCTGACACTAAATATCTTTAATAATCTAAAAATTAATTAAAATGGTGCAAATAAGACCTCCTGACATAAAGGGTATGTATACAAGAAAAATACAAAAATCAGCCCATAAACAATGAAGCCCTTCGCGATATTCCTGATATTTACATTCCAACTCCCCCAACCTCCTATGAATTATCCTCTGCTTATCCCCTTCCCGCGGTATCTCGACACCCTGATGTTGTAGATGTTCAAGGGCTGCGGTCAGTCACTTAACATCAGGTGAACCGCATGCCCCACATGCCTGCTATAACATAAAAAAAATATATAAAGACTACATCGGTTTGGAAACCGTCTTTTGGAAGTCTATTTAAAAGGACATTTCACTTATAGTAATAATATTGTATGGACTTGTCATGAGTGACTTGATTTTAAGTGATCACCCCAAAATGTCACGGGTTCCATTGACATGTTGTCAGGATATTTTGTTCAAATATAAGGAAAAATAAGGTTCTTTATAGCTTTCTTTTAAGTGGATGAAACAGTGATATTCTCTTAAAATAATACACAAGTTATATTATAATTGGTAACGTGTAAATATCTAATGTAATAAAATCCTTTTAAAAGTATTTCATTTATAGTTTACTTCGTTATTATTTACAATACTCTGGGATTAAATTGAGGCTTGAAGAGTAAATTATATTGAGGTTTAATAAAAATGTTTTATGATTAAAAAAACAACCGTTTTTTAAATAATTAATTTATTAATAAAATCTTGTATTTTTAATAAAGACCTAAAGATCACTCTAGACTCTAGACTTTTATAGGTACGTACAAAATTTTAGAAGATTTTGTTAAGTAAAAATTTGAAAGGAAAAAGGTATCTTTTATAGTCATAATTTAGTAAGACTTAGTAAATTATTATTAAGAGATTTATTAAAATACAACTTTTCGCTGGCAGCAGTTAATTAATTTATTCGTTAATTAAATCATAATTAATTTGTTAAGTTTATATTTTAGGTCAAATATTAATAAGACATTCTTTTAATATTAGGTTTAAACAACTCTAAGAGAAATAAGAGTTTATTTGGAAAATAGGAAATAAAGGCATTGTTATTTTTTTAAACAAGTAATAAATACGTCTCTAAATTAAAAAAAAAATATATAAAATTTATAAGCTTTTCTTTGAATTCATAGTACCAAGTAGAACTTGCATCACACTGCGTATTTTCATATAATCAGAGACGAACAAATCTGATATAGTTTTTATATATTTGTAGTCCTTATGTACTTATGTAGGGTAGGGATAATTAAAGCCAAGAGTTTTTCATTTTTATCGATTATTTTTTATAGTCGATTAACTTTATAAAAAATCAATCTTCACTTCTATATAAATATGAAACTCAAATGTGACTCACATGCTCACTAGACAACATAATCGATTTTTCAAAAATCGGTGTCTGCAAAAGACCGATTTTTTTACTGAAAGTAACATCCCTACGAGAGGGTTTATTTTCAATTTGCGTGGATCTTCACCACCGCTGATTAAAATAATAATGAGGTTCACAAAACACGTCGGTATAACGAAAGTAAACGTTGTTCAAGACGGAAAAATGTTAAGATGGCGGCAAATGAGAGTTACGCTTGTATACGTATACTTTTTTTTATATACTAATTATTATATTATATATATTATAGTATTATACTATACTTTATTATACTTGTATATATATTTATACTAATATTATAAAGCTGAAGAGTTTGTTTGGAGGCGCTAATCTCAGGAACTACTGGTCCGATTCGAACATTTTTTTTAGTGTTAGATAGCCCATTTATCGAGGAAGGCTAGAAATCATCCCGATACTCCCACGGGAGCGAAGCTCTTTGGCACAGCTAGTCTATACATATAATTTAATTGTAGACTAGCCGTGTCTGTTCATTAAATATTTTCAAGACAATTCAAGTTTCATTTATGCTTACAAACTCAAAACAATGATTTTTAGAATTTTTGTCTGTTATGGTCTGAACTCCGAAACGACTTAACCGATTGAAATGCGGTTTTCAATGATATATTACGTCTAGCTCCCCAGACGATTTAGTGCTTGTTTCATTCAAATCGGTTAACAAACAAAAAATATATGAGGGTTCAAAGCGATCTCAAAAATGTGCGTAAGCTCAAAAACTACTGGACCGATTTTTAAAATTCTTTCACCATTCGAAAGCTACATTATACACGAGTAACATAGGCTATACATATAACCTTATGCTACGGGAGCGAACCGCGCGGATCAGCTAGTATTTAATGAAATATATTTTACAATGTTTTTTATTTATAGAGACAAAATAATACCCCTCTTTAATTACAGAATCTAGTACATTGTACCAAGCTCACCAGGTACACACCAACATTTTATATGACCTATTTATTATTATTTTACGAGCAGCTTGCACTTTATTAGCGAGGCTTTATGGCAATGCTCTGAGCCTTTATTAAAAGTAATGTCGCATTTTTCATCATTGTAAACAATGAAGGTATTTCTAAATAACTTTAGGCAGGAAATATTCAAACATGCCTTTGATTTAAAAATACCTTTATTAATATTCTAAAGAAGGAAGATTTAATTTTTTGTTTGTATTGAATAGGTTCCGAAAGTACGGAACCGATTTGAACAATTATTTTGGAATATTAGAGAGAGAGAGAGAAAAAAATATTTATTCGCTGTAACACAAATATTACGTTATACCTTATGAACGTAGGCTATATAACATCATGCTACAAGAGTGAAGCCGCGCTGAACAATAAGTCATAAATAAAGGATATTAGTATAGTAAGCTAAAAGAAAAAACGCTGCTACGTAAACCGTAGGACACAGTTTCTTACAAAATTTTAGACGTGACCCGTGACATTTTACAAAATTTTTGAACTATGATTGATCTCAACTATAAAATTACATTTCAAAAAGATATATTTTATTTTTTTATCAAATACCTAAAAAATTCGTCTTAATTTCTTCAATTCTTACAAAATAACGAGTACAATTTGAAGTGTACTTTTCACACTGAAAGACTCCAGTCCTTCAATCTGGTCTTTACTAGCCCATTTATTGCTAGAGAACTAACCGTGTGTTAATGGCTAACTTGTAGCTAACGTGTAACTAAATAATGAGTACAATTTAAAGTGTACTTTTCACACTGAAAGAGTCCAGTGCTTCGAGTTGGTCTAGACTAGCCCATTTATTGCGAGAACGCTAACCGTGTGTTGAGAGACGTTCAATTACTGAAGAAAAAATGTCTATTGCTTCGCCTTTTATTTAAAAGTCGTTTATTTATTGATTAGTTCGAACTGCCCTTCACGTTAAATTCGTCCATATTTTGATATTATTTATTTCATAATAATATTTTATTATACACAACAGAAAGAACATACATTAATAGAAAATTACAATGAAAACAAGTGATTGAAAAGGCGGTCTTATTGCTAAACAGCAATCTCTTCCAGACCTTTTATTAAATATTAATGCTCATCAAGGATAAAGTAGGATGTCCAATGGTAAAATAATTTTCCAAATAGGTCAGTAGTTTCAGAGCCTTTTCAATTCAAACAAACAAAAAATAAAATCTTTCCTCTTTATAACATTAGTGTAGACGAACTTATGTATTTTTCATACGACCCCATGCCCCGAAAAATATAAAATAAAAGCTTTTAAAACGTATTCTCCATATGCTAATAGACTCAGACTGTAATCTATATAAAACGTGAGATCTTTTAATACTTTCGGTCCACATTAAAAAGGAATGTAATATCGAGTAATCCGTAAACGAATAATCCGCTTCGATCCGAAACTCTGTTGACTATTCATATTAGTTTTCTGTTGAGCTGAAAACATTTAATTTTATAAAATATGTTTGAATTTCTATACCAATGAAATCATGATGATTTGTTTACTACTGAGTAAATTAAACAAAGTTTATTAACAAATTTGGACATAGTGTGAAAATACTTTAATTCTGTAAATTGTATAATATGCGTTTCCATCAACAAGTGAGAATACACTCTATCAATCAAGTATATAATATACATACGCTCGAAAAACATTACCCACATTCTGCCACAATCGGGTAAAAGTAACCTTAGGGAGATTTGTATAAAGAATCGATATTAAACAAAAAGTATTAAACTTGTGCAGCCGTGCGAAGCCAAGCTCAGCCTAACGAATAAAATATTCTATCTCCTACAGCATCTTAACATTCAATCAATAAACTTGACCCTTCGCCCCGAGTAAGGGTTGACCCTACAGGTGTCACCATTGATAGAATGGTCGATTTATGTAAATCCAATAACAAATATATACAGATTTACTAATAATAACACTACACTTAATGCACAACCAATATAACTAGCGAGCCCAAGCTAGAACTCGCCTCGACTAATATTATAAAGAGGAAAACTTTGTTTGTTTGGTTGTAATGAATAGGCTCAAACTACTCAACCGATTTTATAAATTCTTTCAGCATTCGAAAGCTACACTATCGACGAATAACATAGGCTATATTTTATAGGTTATATATGTAAAATAACTCTACGGGAGCGAAGCCACGATCAGCTAGTAATGTATAAATCAAGACATTTCATCTGAGACTACACTCAGCTATATTCATATGATAAAAGCCTATTTGACCCCCCTTTCAGAATCCCCTATCAAGTTCACTAAACTTCGAACTTTTTCTTTTGTATTCACTATTCGCCTACGAAATTATATCAAGATTAGATAGACGATACTCTAGTTATCGTCGGAGAACGTTTTCATACAAACATATAAGCACATACTCACTGAGCTATCTCGTATAATAGATTACTTAAATAAATTACGTCATATTTATTCTAAAAATTTCAAATATTTTTTTTTATTAATCCTTTCAATGCACTATAAAACGTCTAAACTCAGCGCAGGAGATATTATAGTGCATAAGTGTACGCGCGAACACAGGTGCACTCTCTATTCCTTTACTCTCATAAATAAGTAACTTGTAATAGAGAAATAAATGTTTTTTGAAGCTTGACCCTCCGTTGACCGGAGTAAGGTTGATTCCACGTAAGATTGTGCAAATATATAAGGACGTGGGTGGGTTAAGATCACAATTATACATATGTGAATATAAATATTTAATGAGGTGTTCATAGATATTCATTTATTTGTAACTGTGGGAAACTCAATGAAACACAGAAAATAGAATATAATCAACTAGCGTATATTGCATGACCAAAGGAACAAACAAAATGGCAGCTTAACTAGACGCGTACAAATTAAGCACTAGCGCCACAGCCCACAGATAACAAATACATATTTAATCTGTTGTGTATATCATCTTTCCAACAGTAACCATACTGAATTACAACAAAAAACAATCCATGTTATCTAAATACAAATTAACAGCCAATTTAGGTAACTATTTACTAAACAAATTCTTACAGATTTTCCGAGTAAAAAGACACCTGTTGTTATAACATGATGCACTTAAGATTTGTCTTTATCTATACTATTTGCGTCTTTTTTTTCAGATATCCTTAAATATTTACCTATTTGACACGCCCTATCTTCGCAACCCCATTAATGATCGGATAAATAATACTGCGTTATCGTCGAACAATGTTTTTCCTACTTACATACAAACATACAATTACCCGGGCATCTCGATTCTGAGACATCGTTTCAGCCAAATAAATAGCATTAAATGGCAATAGACTTACGAATAAAATATTAACTACAGTTATATATACTTGATAGACTGTTTTGTCACTTCTTAATGGAAATGCATTTTATAAAATTTTAACCGACTTTCAAAAAACAGAGGAAGAAGGTTATCAATTCGACCGTATTTTTTTTATAGAATTCTTTTTCACACTATTTCCACATTTATTAATAGAATTTATATAATTTACTATAGTGGCTCACTCAGAGCTAGAGCTCGCGTGGTAATGTATAATTCAAGACCTTCCATTTGATACCGCACACGTATATTTGTATTAAACTAATCTAAACTATTTGCCGACAAAATGTTATCAAGATCAGATAAACGATACTCCAGATACCGTCGGACATTTGTACATACATACAAACATACACTCGCCGGGTCATCTCGGCTTTGAGATATCACTTTGCTCAGTCAATTAAGTTAAACTAAAAGCTGTAGGTATATATATAAAGCTTGACCTGCTTGTCCTGAGTAGCGTTGACCCCACAGGTGTTACTGGTGGGTAAGGTGTTTATATGACGTGGGTGTGCTTGGGATTTTATTATATACATTTACGGCCATTTTCAATAATGTATCAATGATTATGGATAGATTGTTATGTCAAATTATATGACAATATATAGACAAAAGCCATGGCAAATGTATCCGTCGTTAGGATATTGAAATCAAAGTAAGTGCACATGGATAGATTTGTCCGACTTTAGTAAGCAAAATAAGGGATAGATACAAGGAGCAAGTGGGTCACCTGATGGTAAGTGATCACCGCCGCCCATGAACACCTGAAACACCGGGAGTTTCACAGTTGCTTTGCCGGCCTTTGATGGACATATACGCTCGTCTCTTGAAGGCCCCAATGTCGATTTATTAAAATAAATACAGTAGTTCAGTGTGAAAGCATTAGAAAATACACACAAATGTTTCCTGATTACAATAGTATGATAAACAGTACCCTTTTAAAAATACCAGAACAAGGAAAAAGTGAACCATCCATAAAACATAAAAAAGATACACAATATTATGTACTTTCTATATTATTCTCTAAAAGCAAACTAGATCGCCATTTCGAAATTATTTCAGAACAATTCATCTCTTTTTAACATCATCAAACAAACTTGTTGAATAACTCCACAATTTCAATAACTAGTGCATTTGCATACTTTAAGATTTCATGAAATACGAATTTAGCACGACTGTGAATAGCTTTTCATGTTTTAAAATAAAAATGAAACAAGAATGTTTGCTACAAACTTTAATGAAATACACACAAAATCATATTTCGGATTGAAGCATAGCAGAAAATAATATTAATTAATGCTAAGAATACACGTTACTAGTGGCTCATTCCGAGCTAGACCTCGCGTCGTAATGTCTTAATGAAAAAAAAATATGATACCTTTCATTTGATACCACATCATATGAACATCGCTTAATCTTCATAACTTCCCGACCGATTTCACTCATCTTCGAACTCGATATTTTCTTTTGTCTAAACTCGTATAGTTTAACAACATTTCATTTATCGTTATCGGATAAATGATGCTCGAGTTATCGTCGGACAACTTTTTCTGATTACATACAAACATACAATCGCCGAGATATCTCGACTCTGAGACCTCGCTTCGCTTGGTCAAAAAAAACCCTTGACGTAAAAAAACATACAAAGACCTTAATAAAATGGCCTGAAATAATTTCAGAAAGCCATTTTAAAGTAAAAGCTACAATTTCTTTAATAACTCCATGAAGCGAACTCCTTCCATATTAAACACCGCAATTTCAATAATAAACTGATTTGCATACACTGACCTTACTTTACCTCCCATTTGCTTTCTATAACCTAAAAATATAGCTCTAAATAATTGCAGATCGCCATTTTGAAATAATTTCATACAGTCTCTTTATGAACAGAACTTGTTGAATAACTCCACAATTTTAATAACAAGCTGCATACTTTAAGATTTTGAAATACCAGTTTCTATTGCATTTGTGTACGCGTGGATTTATGGAGCTTTTCACGTCATTCATGTTTTAAATTATATGAAATAAATATGTTTATTGTTCTATAATATAGAAAAAAGTCGTAGACACTAGCCTTTTCCGCGTATTTGCCCGCGTTAAGTTTAGGGTCAATCTTACCAATCCTAGCCCTAGACCAAGTCCTAGTCCTAGTACATATAATACTAGTGGCTCACCCCGAAATGGACCTCGCGTTATAATATAAACCCTTTCATTTTCTATGGCTATATTCATATGAAGATCACCTATTACCACCTTCGTTATATCTTCGTTCCCTCCTCCTCAGCAATTTCGCTCATCTTCGAACTCGACATTTTCTTTTGTCTAAACGATACTCAAATTATCGTTGGACAAACATACAACCACGGTCATCTGGACTATGAGACCTCGCTCGGTCAATAATATCTCTGAACATACAAACTTTTATATTTGTGCACGACTATGACTCGAAATAACACCTTCACATTTTTGCTAAATATCGCATAAGCTTAAAAAAATACCCTGTAGCGCCAACCAGACGAAATTAATTGAATGAACCACGCGGGGATTCAATTAACTTTTGATTATTTAATCTGTGCACTTTCGTTATCATATTTAAATATATCTGCTCACGTACGAATAAATTTAAAGCAAAAAATATTAATATTTCATTCGAATTGTGACATTTCTTTTTGTCGTATCGCTCTTTGATTATGAAATGGTATTCAGCAACTTTGAACAAATTTGTATGGAAAATATTTTTCAATAAAATCATGAAGAATGTTGGCAACATTGTAAAGGCAATATTTTAATTAAATTTGGAATTTTATGCATAATTTATTTATTTTGTATTAATTATATTTTTGCTTCATCTTAATAAATATATATCAAATGTCATGTTCAACAGAATTTATTGCAAAGTTAGCTAATAACTTGCATTATCATAATACTGTAGCAACAAGTAAATCAAATAATATTTAGGGACATCACTACGTCATCTAGTCCCAAACTTAGCAAACCTTGTACTATGGAAACTAGATAACTGATAGACATACTTAATCATACTATTTTTGTAAATATATACATACTATAGATAAATTAACAACGTTCATCACATCATAATCTCCTATGTGTTGGTATTGAACCCACAACCTCCAGCGCAATAGACCATTACCATATCCACTACGCCAATCGAGTCATTAAAAAACTTACATAATTATCAAAAACTTCATTACAACAGAAAATATTTCTAATTCATGGTTAGTTAAAAATTCCATACAATTCTTAGAAAATAGTTAAATTACTTTCGACATGAAGCCATTTCCAGCGAGATTTGTTTCCACAAATAGATGAAAAAATCGCAACTGCGCAGGAAAATGGAAATATTCTTTGCTAAAATATTTTGACCTAAAATCTGGGAATTCGATCGCGGAAGCCTAGATTTTTAACCTGAACTTTTATAAGTACTAAAATTTCAGACTTTTACTTAAATTCAGGAATACGACATAAAATTGCTTGTTGATTCTTCATTCAATTGCGTGCAATGGTCACCTCACCATCACCTTGTGATGGGATGAATTTAAGTCGTGAAAATCCAAATTTTTCAATTTCTGGCGATCCTGGCAGGGGACGCAATGTAATTTTAAAAAACGACTGAAATGTTAAAAGTCTGATTTATTACTTCAATATTATAAAATATGCCTTTGTCATCGTTATGACTATATTATTTCTACCACAAAAGAGAGACAAAAAAGTGAATTTATTAAGCAGGTATGCTCCATCCTAGACCACGTTATCGCTTAAGATCAGGTGAAACGTTGGTCAAATGCCTGCTTAATCTGATATAAAAAAAAAAAAAAAAA